>PVJC01050204.1:0-11888 GCA_004026665.1 Murina feae
GGCCATTTCAAGACACAAGCTCAGTTCTGCAATTGCCTGGAGCATCTAAGCCTTAGAGTCTAAGGAAACTACTGGGCAGCAACCCTCACAGAAACATTCGCCTTCTGCCCCTCCTCTGGTTCCCCCCTCTCTCTATATCTCCATCCTACAACCTTCCTCCTCTGCCGGAAACCAGTCTTTTTTCTTTTTCTTTCTTTTTTTTCTTCATTTTTTAATGCTGATCCACTTCAACTATTCAAAGAAGAAAGGAAATGAGTTCTTTTGGTTGCACACAGGTTGGTGTGACATTTGATTTTTATAGTGAGTACATTTTTCTTGTAGGTTTTCTATTTTTATTTTTTTATTGATTTCAGGGAGGAAAGGAGAGGGAGAGAGAGAAAAACATCAGGACTCTTCGGTCTGCAGGCTGACGCTCTATTTACTCAGCCAAACTGCTAGGGCTTAGTGAGTACATTTTTATAAGTTATACTTCGTGCCTGTGTATCTAACTCATCTATCTAAATATATATATTACTCAGTTACCCTTGTATAAGCAGAGCTTTGAGGGATCTTCATTTCAAGGCATATCCGGAATCCTCACAAAAGTTCCTTACTATCATATTTTGTCCCTTTCTTCTTTTTCCCTTCCCTTCTCCCCCAACTCTGCTCTCCTCACTCTTCTCCCATTCATGGCAGAAAAACATGAAAAGTAAGACAAAATATGGAGACTTTCTGAAGAAATACTGATTCTGATAGAGGAGACTCACTTTCTGCAAAAGGTGGACTGTGTGGGGGAACCTCTTGTTTCTTTGACTTTTTTTTTTTTTCTTTTCCCCATGACCAAAGGATTTCCCTCTTCCCTACATTGGTGGTTCTGAAATTGTTTCACTTTAACCAAGGCACTACTCACCAAGGTTCCAAGAATCATGCTCCCTTTTTGCCTTTCACCAGAACCTCAGCCGGGATGAGCTAACCTCCTCACCAGAACCTTCATCATTCAGGCACTGGCTTCTGGCCACTGAACACAACATGGAAATGCCGAGATGACCCTCCGTGTTGGAGAGTTAGAGAAGAATTTGGATGGAACTTTGTGACTCTTTCAAGATTCTGTTTTCTTTATTTCTCAAATCAGACATATTCCCATTATTTCTACTTTTTAGTTCCTCCCTCCCTTTCCCTACCCTCTCTCTTACACACACACACACACACACACACACACACTGATTTATTCTTTTTACAACAAAGAAGTTCTATCTAGTTCCTTGTGTTTTCCTCCATTTCAATTGCATGTAAAAGCCATAAACTTCATGGTTTGGAAACACTATAATCTAATTAGGTGATGGTACATGGAGCATCTGTACACTGTTTAGACCAAGTTATGATTATTGCATTTCCACAATGCCCTAATCTCACTCTGCGGTCAATTTTGTAAATGGAAATGAGTAAGTTTTAATAAATATTACTCAAGTTCATCCATTCTGAACTAGTCATCAGTTTACTTGTCAGTCCTCAGCTTTTCAATCACAGGTACTCCCAAAGCAATAATTCTTCATTGCTGATCAATGAGCTTCCTTATAAGAACTTTGACATATACCTGAGTATTAAAATAGAGGAATGGGATACAGTATATAAACCACCATTTATTTTTTATATGTTAGATATAATATCAGACACTCACAAGTTTTATTCTTAATCTTATTGTGATGATTTGGAAATAGAATAGGCGAGTGATAGCCAAAGTTCTAATGTTTTAAACATACTGGCTCTATTTGTCCTATAAGCCTGACAAAGATTTATTGCCATGATTTTTCTTCTAATGCAGTAACATAATACCTACCTGTTATATTAAATAATCTCATTCCATTTTAGCCTTTTTAGGATTAATTTTTAAAATAAAAATACTTTTTGACTCTTCTTTTTTTCAGGATGTTTCAGACACATGCCGCTACATCAGACACATTTCACACCCACATTAATCAAAGCATAGAGAAATCATTACTAAAGATGTGAGATTGATAGCACTGTCTTTTTAGATATCTAAAGCAAATACTATACTGCACAGAAGATAATATTCTACCCACTCTCCCATCTGTCCTCCTTCTACTTCTCAACAATCCTTACTGAAATTTTTTATTGATAAGCAAAGAAACCACCACTCAAGATGAGAGAAATTATTGAAATCTTTTTTGCAACCTAATCTATTTTTGAGTGTTTATTTAGGAAACAAACAAACAAAAAGAATAATCAATGGCAGCTGTGGTTACAGAAACTCTGCCCAGGTAAAAAGCAAGGAGAACAGAAGTCATCTTTCCCTGAAAGCTATATCACTTTCCATTAGCAGTAATGTTGCCATTTATTTTTACAAAGCTCATTCACATCAAGGCTCAGCTATGTTTTTCCTGAAAGTGCATTCATTCTTCATTCAAAAAATATTTCTTTGGCATCTATGATGGGCCACACAAATTCAAAGCACTGGGAATACAAGATTCCTTTTTTCTTGGAATAGCTTCGTATAATAGAACTTTCTATAATGATGGAAATGTTCCACAGCTATGCTGTCCAATATGGTAGCCACTAGCTATATGTGGCTATTGAGACTTGAAATGTAGTTAACACTATTTTGAAACTATATTTATAATCTTAACTTTAATTCGCTTACATTTATATTTAAATAGAGTCATGTGGCTATTAAGTTGGACAGTAGTGCACTTTATAGTGGATGTATGAGTGTGGTGTGCGTGTATTGAGGGGAGTAGTGACAGATTTAACAATATATAAATGAATAAATATCAAACTGTATTAAATGCAAAGCAGACAATTAAAACCAGGTCATGTGATAAAGTGTGTTGGGGAGGCTGCATTACAATGAGAGGTGTGGAAGGAATCTGACAGAGTAATATTTAAGCTGAGGTTGAAATAATAAGAAAGCACCCCATGCAAAGATCAGGGGATGAACATCCAAAGTAGAGGGAACAGCTAGTAAAAGCCCTGGGGTGGTATTAGCAAGGTGTTCTAATACTAAGGACAGAGGGAGAGCAATGTGGATGGAGGGTAGAGAGCAAGGGGAGGGCAACAGAATTGAAGCTGGAAAGTTTAAGTGCACCTGTGTTAGTTTACTGGGATTACCATAGCAAAATACCACAAACTTGATGGCTTGAAATAACATAAATCATATTTTCTCACAATTCTGGAGGCTAGAAGTCTGAAACAAGGTGTCATCAGGTCCTACTTCCTTCAAAGGTTTTAGTCTCTAAGAGAGATATTTTTCCTTGCCTTTTCCCAGCTTCTGTTTTTCTCAGCTATGTCTGGAATTCCTTGCTTTGTAGCCCTATCACTCCAATTTCTGCCTTTGTCTTCCTATGGCCTTCTTATTTGTTTAGTAGGATCTCATTTTAATTATATCTGCAAAACCCTATTTCCAAATAAGGTCTCTAAATTGGGAGGGGGCACTATTTATGACCCACTATAGCACTGATTTTGTAAGACTTTGAAAGCTAGATTTAAAAATTTGGTTTTTACTGTAAATGTGATGATAAGTCATTGGGAAATTTGGAGACAGGGAGTGTCTAATATGATTTATGCTTCTAAAAAATTCATTTTGGCTATAGGAAGATTGGATTTTAGAGAAGAGTAGAAGAATGGAGACCAGTAAAGAAACCACTGATATCTCAAACATGAGATGACAGGGGCTTGGATAACAGTGCTGGTGGAAATGGATAAAGTGAACAGATTTGAGATGTGTTTTGGAGGTATGGGAATAAGGGTAAAAGAAGAATCAAGGAAAATTCCTAGATTTGGGTGTGACTAAAAAGTGGGTTTCCATTTATATGCCAGAACAGAATGGAGATGAGTAGGTTCTGTTTGGTGATGTTAAGATTGAGATGCCTTCAGGCAGTCAAGTTGAGATACTGGCTGGGCAACTGCACATACAAATCTACAGTTCTGAGGAGTAGTCAATGGAGGTTTGGATATTCAGAAGAAGAAACTAAGGTACAGAGAAGCAAAGGAACTTTCCTCAGGTCACACAGCTGGTAAGTGGTAGAGCTGGGATTGAATTTGAGTAGTCTGGCTTCAGAATCCATGCATTTATTCACTTTGCTATACCACTCATTAGCACTTGAAAGGAACTCATAATTTTGAAACATAGAGGAAGCAGCAATGGGGGCAAGAAAAACATCTGTAGCAGTTGACCATTGTACCTGAATATAAACATAATCCTCACTTACTTACTTAAGTGTGCTTTAAGCTACACTTCAACATCCATATGTCCATGTCTTCAGCCATGTTAAAGGAGGAGGCAACATTATGGGAGTCCATATTTTATGCAAAGCATGTTGACTTGTACACTGCCAGGTATTTATTTAGAATAAAAAATTTTATGTACTTTGTGAGAATAAAAACCTGTACAGCTTTATTTCCTGGTAAGGGGAGTTACTACAATCTATCCTATTGTGTCTGTGTATCCCTGATTGACTTTTCAGGTAATTAGAACATAAAGAATATACCCAATGAGCCCTGACCAGGTTCGATTCCGGTCAAGGGCATGTACCTTGGTTTCAGGCACATTCCCAGTAGGGAGTGTGCAGGAGGCAGCTGATCGATGTTTCTAACTATCCCTCTCCCTTCCTCTCTGTAAAAAATCAATAAAATATATTTTTAAAAAAGAATGTTATATAAAAATAATGAATGACAGAAAACAAAAGTTCAAAATATTTTTTTTTCAGTTTTTAAAAAACAAGCTACAATGTAGCATGTGTTATATTTTTCTATTTTTTCAAATGTAAATATAAGCATAGAAACCATCTGGAGGATTTTAATCACCAAATTAATGCATTACTCCCCCTATTAATATTGGAACAGCTACTGGTCTATTAGCAAGTCCAGATAACTGGCCATTCCAGTGTAATCTTAGCTTAACATTTCTCTTGCTAAGCAAAGACTGGGAAGAGAAAGGGGACATGATGGTTACAACTAAAAGGAAGGGTAATAGTTTGCACTTTTTTAATTGTCCCCCTTATACCTTTCAGTTTTGATGGGGTCTTTTTCCCCTCCCCTGGTGTCTCTCTTGTGACAGTATTAACATGTAGCTAAAGGACTCATGAATGACACAAAAGCAAAGAGTTGTTTTTCCTGTGTCCGTCTTTGCCCGTGGTCACTGTCATGTCTCCAAGACCGTTGTCCTAGCTTTGACCTAGACTGTTCCAATGACTATGATCACTTAGGGATTTAAAATTATTCAAATAGTGAATGGTCAAACTTATTTTTCCTTTCTTTTATCATTATTGGGAGTATGTTTTAAAAACAAATTATAGATCTACTTTATTATTATATTCTTAATTATATAATACATGTCTTTTCCATCCTTATTAACTATAATAGTCCAGATAGCTTATTTTAGCTTCAGAAATGGAAAAGACTACTATGTGCTAAGGTAATCAATATATAAGATCACTAAATCTTTTTACAATACATTCAGATGGTCATGCCACAGTTTCAAGTAGGAGATTTGTGATTAAACATAAAAGTTAGTAGTAAAAGTGTCAGCTTCACATATTTTAATGAAGGTGCTAGGACATTGTTCTGGCTTTTTAGATCACTTTTCAGTCCCTGGAATTTGGAAGAAAAAAGGAGCCCCTTTAAATGAACATATATGTTTTCCAAGATTCAATTTTTCCACCACTTGAAACTGTATGCATAAACCAACTAGTAATGGATCAACTATAATCAAACCACATTAACTTGTCAATTTTTGACCAACAAAAAAAAATGGTAATTTCTTATGATATATCCTAATCCTATATAATAAAAGGATAATATGCAAATAGACTGAAAGGTAGAATAACTGAACAAGTGGTCACTATGACATACACTGACCACCAGGAGGTGTGTGCAGAACATGGCAGGCATTGACCCCAGTGGGATAATGGAGCAGGTGAGTGGGGGCGACCAAGGTAGGGCACCGGTTGTTGTCATGGTGGTTACTAAAAATCCTTTGCTTCTGCTTGCAAAAGTCCTGCCCAGTGCTCACACCCATAGCAAGAACTACCACTTGCACCTGCTGCTGGTGCCTGGTGCCAGTCCCAATCACTCAGCATCATCAGTGGGTGTGAGCAGCAGCTGCTGGTCCTGATCGCCCAAGAGGTCTTCTCTACTTCCCCCTGCTTCTGAGGGGTGATCAGGGGCAGCAGCCACCACTCACACCCACTGCTGGTGCTGGTCCCAATTGCTCTGCGCCATCAGTGGGTGTGAGTGGGACTGGCACCATCAGTGCATGGGAGCAGTGGCAGCGGGAGCAGGGTTTCCGGCAGACAGGGGACTGGGTGGGTGGGGGCGTGGAAAATGGGCCGAGACCCAACCCTGTGCCTAGGCAGCCTCGCAACCCACAGTTACTTTCAAGGTGCACAAATTTGTGCACTAGGCCCCTAGTACTATAATAAAGGTACATAAATGTTTTAAAATAAAGCCTCTTAAAATATTTTAAACACTTATTTTACCCAGATATATTTGTTACATAAAACAGGTTTTATTTCTGTTAGTTTATTTTTTAATCTGAAGTTTACTGATGATGTTGTAATCACACTGGTTCAGGGTTGCTATGTTCTAAGGGAACCAGGGACATGGAGTATTTAGTAAATGTTATGTAACTTGCTCTAGGAAGTACACAGGTTAAATGGGCAACTGAGGAGAGAGCCCAGAGATGAAATAATCTTGTCACTCATCTAATAAATATTAGCTGAGCACATACTACATGCCAGGAATTATGCCAAGTGCTGAGAACACATCAATGAACAACATCTCCTTGTGACCCAACTTTTTACTTAATTCTACATAAATTCTCATGAGTATATTTCTTGTTTAAATTCTAGAGGACATTTAGCTCCTGTTTATGTTTTCTCTCACACTGATAAAATGTAACTTCAGTATTTATTATTTTATATATGATTATAACACAAAAAATATTATTTTTGCAATGGGTATGTTTATATTCTTAACTATTGCACCTCTGTTGCATCTTTTATAATTGTAATAAAATGCATATAACATAAGATTTACTGTTTTAACCATTCTAGTTTAATGTTTTTATCACTAAATGTTTAAGGAAAGTGTTAAATCTATGTGCATTTAATGCTGTAGATATTGGTGAGTTGGACATGTATAATGTCTAATAAAGTAACCAAATGTGAAAAAAAGTAGGAAACCAAATCAAGTCCAGTCTACCTTTTGGGAAACTGGCAGTCAGAACATGGTACCAATTTGGCAACAAGTTCCAGCTAGATCAGTATTTCCCAAACATGTTTGATCTCATTAAAAGGTGGTGATGAAAAGTCAACTGAGCTTATAAAGTATAGGCATCTGGTTTCAAAGAATATGCAAATGCTGTTAAATGTAATAAAAATTTTATCTATATTTCAAACATGCATAATTCCTGGAATAATTCATGGAATAGTTTATATACATTAGTGTTTAAATTATGTTGGTCAGGTGGTCAGATCTGACTCTGCATTTACTAATAAACTGAGCACTAGTCAATTATCCTTCAGGTGGCATATGCAAATTCCTTTTCTCTAAGAATTGCTATTTATTTATTTATTTATTTACTTATTTATTTATTTATTTATTTATTTTTTGCCCACTATTTCTTAAAGACAGACTTTTGCATAATAGGAGCAGCAGAAATGTGCTTATATTTTTCTTACATATAGTTTTGAAATATACTTTTGAAGAAAATATTGCAAACACCAGGTTTTGGGATTTTTTATGTGTTAGTTTTGTTTTGTTTTTGCTGAACCTATTATGCTAAGACAGTTTGGGAGCACTGTTCTATAAGCCATGCAAAGCTATAAGAGATAATTAAAAACTATTTGGGCCATATGTGACACCTCACCTAATTTTTTTAAAGGTTTTATGAACATTGAGAATATCTTCCAATTTATATGCTATACATGATCTCCTCCACTTTTAAAAAATCAGATTGGGACATTAAATAGAAAGCTAAAATACCAATTAATTAATTAAGGGGTTCCTTCTTTAGACTATAAACTCTAATAATAAAGAGAGAATTGGTTTTTTGTTTATATTCCTAAAGCAGGTAGCATAGTACTCTGCACCTAGCAGACATTTAATAACTATCTGTGGAAAAGGGATAGTGTGGCCCCTGTATTCAAATCTAACTCTACATCTTACAGTTGAGTCAGCATGGGCAAATGTGTTAATGTTGGCCTTTGTTAATTCTGTATTATGTGATAGTGATAATGTGTTTCACAATTGTTATGAAAATTAAATGAGATAATAAATATATTGTGTCCAGTACAAAGTATAGGCACATAATAAAGATCCAATAACTATTGGGTCTCTTCCCTTATCTAATCTACTAAAAGAGTAATATGCAAGTTAACCATCACGCTGAGACACCTAAGCCATGCCCACCATCCAAGCCATGCCCACAAAGCCAATCACAGCGGCTGTATGTAAATTAACCCAGCCAAGATGGCGGCCAGCAGCCATGGAGGTAGAGCAAACAAGAGGCTTCCATTGCACCAGCGATGGAGTTGAAACTGCCTGCCTACGCTGGCTTGGGCCTCTGCTCAAGGCAACAATATTTCAATTATAGAAGTCATGGAGCTGAAGCAAACAGGAGGCTTCATTGACTGACTAGGCCTCTGCTCAAGGCAACAAAGTTTCAATTATAGAAGATAAATAAACTCCAGAAACCTGCTTCCAGCCAGCCTTGCTGGGACGTTGGGTCAATGGGAGGTGTGGGCAGCCTGAAAACAGCCCTCAACCCCTCACCCAGTCTGGCCAGGCACCCAAGTAGGGACCCGGACCCTGAAGGGACTGTAGGCAGCCTGAAAACGGCCCTCAACCCCTCACCCAGGCTGGCCACACCACCATGGGGTGAGGGTCCCCACTGGAGGGGTTGGCCAGCCTGCAAACAGCCATCAGCCCCTCATCCAGGCTGGCCAGGCACACCAGCAGGTGGACATCCCCCGAGGGGTCCCAGACTGCAAGAGGGCACAGGCTGGGCTGAGCGACTCCCCTGAGTGCACAAATTTTTGTGCACTGGGCCCCTAGTCTATATATAAAAGCCTAAGTGACCATTGCACCAAACAGACAAACAGGCTACATGGGGTGATTAGGCCGGTAGGGGTATTATTGGGGGGCGACCAAACGACTGAGCAGCAGGCTGTGTGGGGCTACCAGACCTGCTGGGGGATCAGTGCAGGGCAACCAAGCTACCAAGCAGCAGGTTGCGTGGGGTGACCAGGCTGGCAGGGGGGTTAGTGAGGGGTGGCCAAATGACTGAGCAGGAGGCTGCATGGGGTGACCAGGCCAGCATGGGGGGCAGTAAGGGGCAACCAGGCTTGTGGAGGGGCAGTTATGGGTGACTAGGCTGGCAGGGGGGCAGTTGGGAGTGACCAGACCAGCAGGGGGGGAGCAGTTAGGGGTGATCAAGCAGGCAGGCAGGTGAGCAGTTAGGAACCAGTGGTCTGGATTATGAGAGGGATGTCCGACTGCCAATCCTGATTGTGAGAGGGATGTCCCGCTGACTGCCGATCCTGGGGAGTGGGCCTAAACTGGCAGTTGGACATACCCCAAGGGGTCCCGGATTGGAGAGGGTGCAGGCTGGGCTGAGGGAACCTCACCCCCCATGCACAAATTTCGTGCACCAGGCCTCTAGTTTTATATATTCCTCATATCAGAGTTAATTCTAGGGAAAAATTACCAAGTGAGGCCCCATGCCACTTTCCATAGTACCCAAAGATATTTCCACTTGCAGTGGGTTTCTTTAGGCTAAGGTACAATTCCCTCAGGTTTGAGTTCCCCCTTCTGTCATTAAAAATACTTCCTGAAAAAGTTGGTGACCTTTGAAGGTTTCTTTATCTCAGGAATTCTTTTAGCCCATCATTCCCCTCCTCCCTACCAAATTTCAACTTAACCTGATAAACTAGGCTTTAGGGAAAACCTACTGCATATTGCCCAAGGCTTCCAAAGGCAATTTTCTGGGCACTGCAATTAGCTGCCCTAGGCAAAATTGCACAGTAGGCAAATCTTTCCTCCTCCCTCTCCTGCAGTACCCACCCCTATGCCCGCAGGGTTCCTCAACTGTCTTCAGCCTGCCAGAGCTCTCACACCCACTTAGGATTTTGTCTCCTACCCGAGCTGAAAATTCTAAACTTTCCCCTTGTTTCCCCCTATATAATTTGTTATTCTCTCTTTGAGGTTAATCTTAGTTAGGTTATATAAGGTAATCTGATTTAAAATTTTCTGACTGACACCTACATTTTAAAAAACAGTGTGTAAACATGAATAGTATAATATTTATGGGAAATATTTCCGAACTTTTTAAGATGAACCCATTAAGATTCCCTTTGCCCACTCTGGGCTACCAGGTCATGTGATATGTTTTATTTCTTCAAAAGAATAGAGATCAAAAGAAGGAACTTTTACTATTCTCAATAGCATGGATGAACCTGGAGAGTATTATGCTCAGCAAAATAAACCAGTAAGAGAAAGACAAGTATCACATAATCTCACTCATATGTGGAATCTAATGAACAAAACAAACTAAGGAACAAAATAGATCCAGAGACAGAGAAGCATGAAATAGACTAACGAATTTCAGAGGGCAGGCAAGGGTAGGGAGGGGTGCGGAGAGATTAACCAATTAAAATGATATATGCATATAAGATATGCATATATGCATAGCCCATGGACATAGAAAATAGTGGTAAAGGCTTGGAAGGGGCAGGGTTGGGATGGGGGGGTGTCAATGTTAAAACAAACAAACAAAACAAAGGGAACATCTGTTACTTTTAAAACTAAAGATAATTGCCCTAACTGGTTTGGCTCAGTAAATAGAGCATTGGCTTGTGGACTCAAGGGTCGTAGGCTTGATTCCAGTCAAGGGCATGTACCTTGGTTGTGGGCACATACTCAGTAGGGAGTGTGTGGGAAGCAGCTGATCGATGTTTCTAACTCTCTGTCCTTCCCCTTTTCTCTCTGTAAAAAATCAATTAAAAAATATATTAAATAAATAAAATAAAGATAATTTTTAAAAAAAGAATAGAGATACTTTCTTATGCCATTGCTTCTAAAATATTGCCAATCCCTGTGATAAATGAATCAATGCCAGTAGAGTTCTCAGATAACATGGAAGTTTTGGTGATATTTTTTTCATATTACTCCTTCAATCTGATGCAATTACTCCTTGCATCACTGTCCTTCATATATACAAAACTGGTGGCCTAGAATATCTACGGGGCCCTGGATATGTTTTGTTTTCCCATTTCACTGGATCTGTAATAGGTAATGAAGTACATATTATTCTTACCCAGAAACACAAGCAGCTTAGTACCCTACTTGTGTACTGTTGTATAGGTCTTCTTCACATATTAATTGTACAAGATACAAGAGTTCGTAAAACACTATTCATCCTTCAAGAGCCTCCCTTCATCCAAAAGTCTTCCTTTTTACTGAAGATTTGAATACCCAATCCTTCGCAGACTTACAGCAGGTTAGCTGCTAGATGCGTTAAACATAAGCACCTAGTCCTTACATAGGGGTTCCAAATAGAATAATTCACTGCAAACGCAACCCAATAGACAAAGTCCTATGTCTGTGGCATCCAGGAAGTAGGCATTTTGAGGCTGACTGGACTTTTCTGTGCTCTTAAACGGTCCAGTATAGGATGCTAACTCCTTTACATCTACGAATGTCTACCACAATCTTGTACCTTACAGTGGCTCTGGAGGTAGTACATACCCTTATATCTTATATACACACCTTGTACCTTATAGTGGCTCTGGAGGTAGTACATACCCTTATATCCTATATACACACCTTGTACCTTATAGTGGCTCTGGAGGTAGTACATACCCTTATATCTTATATACACACCTTGTACCTTA
>PVJC01050205.1:0-11891 GCA_004026665.1 Murina feae
AGATGTGGCTGGGGGCAGGTCCCCAGTGGTGACACACACACACACACACACACACACACACACACACAGAAGGCGCCTGGCAGACTGGGGCCATCATAGGACATCCACTGAGGGGTCCCAGACTGTGAGAGGGCACAGGCCGGGCTGAGGGACTCCCTCCACCCCGAGTGCACAAATTTTTGTGCACCGGGCCCCTAGTTAATTAATAAACATCATTAAATCTGCAGTAAAGCATATTTCCAAAGTCATTCAATGCTCAATAACACTAATCGAGGTTCTCACTCATAAAAATTTCCATCTTGACCCTGACCTAAAAATAAATAGATCATAATTAAGCTTTACTGATTTATATATATAAAAGCCTAAGTAACCATTTGACCATTCAACTGTTAGCTATGACACACACTGACCACCAGGGGGCAGATGCTCAATGCACAGGCGTGGAAACATGGAACAGACTAATGAATCTCAGAGGGAAGGGGGGAGGGAGGAGGGTGGGAAGAGATTAACTAAAGATCTTATATGCTTACTAGAGGCCTGGATTCATGCACCAGTAGGGCCCCTAGGCCTGGCCTGCGGGGATTGGGCCAAAACCCGCCCCATGCATGGGTTTGTGCACTGGTGGGGTTCCTTGGTCTGGCCTGCAGGGATCGGGCCTAAACTAGCAGTTCAACATCTCCTGAAGTGTCCCAGATTGCGAGAGGGTGCAGGACAGCTCGGGGGACCCCACCGGTGCATGAATCCATGCACCAGGCCTCTAGTGCTACATAATGGAGTTGCTATAAATATTCACACAGAAGTATTTGTGTGGACATAAGTTTACAAAACACTTGGGTAAATACCTTGGAGTGCGATTTCTGAGTTGTGTGAGAAATCTATGTTTAATTTATGAAAAACTACCAAATTGCCTTCTAAAGTGACTGTACTATTTTTCTTTCTCACCAGAAAGTAATGAGAGTTTCTATTGTTCTGCATTCTCATCAGCATTTCTTATTGTTAATTTTTTTTTGGATTTTAGCCATTCTGATATGTATGTAGAGGTGTCTTGCTGAAGTTTTGATTTGCATTTTTATAATGACAAATGATTTGAGCATCTTGTCATGTGTTTATTTGTCAATCATATATTAGTTTCAGTGTCTCTTCATATATTGTGTCATTTACAAATTAGTTTTTCTATTATTGAACTTTTAGAGTTCTTTATATATTCTGGATACAAGTCATTTATTAGATATATCACTTGCAAATATTTCCTCTCAGTCTATGATTAATCTTTTTATTCACTTGACAGTCTTTCACAGAACAAAATATTTAATCTTGATAAAGTCCAAGATTTTTTCAATTTAATTTAATTATTTTTATTTCATGGATTGTGCTTTTAGTGTTGTTTAAAAACCCATCATCTATGTAGTATAACTTAATATCTGGTATTGTGTTTCCTCCAACATTGTTCTTCATTTCAAGATTGCTTCAGCTATTTGGGGTCCTTTTTGGTTCCATATAAACTTTTGGAGGTTTGTTCTAAATCTTTGAAATATGCCACTGGTATTTTAATAGGGATTGCACTGAATCTATATATTGCTTTGGATAGTATGGACATTTTAATGATGTTGAGTCTACCAACCTATCAACATGTTATATTCTTCCACTTGTTTATATCTTCCTCTACTTTTTTTTCAAGGTCCTATAATTTTCCAAGTACAGGTCTTTTACCTCCTTGGTAAAATTTATTTCTAAGTATCTTAATTTTTGCTGCAATAGTAAATGGGATTGCTTTTTTTTTTTTTACTTTTTCTTTCTGAGAGTTCAGTATTGGTGTATAAAAATGCTATTGATTTCTGAGTGCTATACTACAAAGCCACTCTCAAAACAGCCTGGTAGTGGCACAAGAATAGGCATATAGATCAATGGAACAGAACAGAGATCCCAGAAATTGGTCTAAGCCATTACAATCAGTTAATATTTGACAAAGGAAGCAAAAGTGTACAATGGAATCAAGACAGTCTATTCAATAAATGGTGTTGGGAAAATTGGACAGGTACATGCAAAAAAGTGAAACTATACCAGAAACTTATACCATACACAAGAATAAACTCAAAATGGATAAAAAACCTAAATGTAAGTTGTGAAACCATAAAAATCCTAGAAGAAACCATAGGCAGCAAAATCTCAGACATCTCTCACAGCAATATGTGTACTGATACATCTCCTAGGGCAAGGGAAACTAAGAAAAAATATACAAATGGAACTACGTAAAAATAAAAATTTTATGCACAAAAAAAAAGCCATTCTATATAATAAAAGCATAATATGCAAATCAACTGAATGATGGAACAACCAGTCAGTGGGAGGCAGGGCTGGTGAGCAAGTTGTGCCAGGCCAGCCAAGGCACGTGCCAGTGGGCAGAGCGAGGGGACGGTGATGGAGGTGGTGGCAGTGACCAGCAGCACCAGAAGGGTGATTGGGGAAGCAGCGCCGGCTGATTGCCAGCCAGTGCCATCCCCTGATTGGCCCGCTAGTTGCTTCCCACAAAGGGATGCCAGACTGCAGCTTAGGCCTGCTCCCCTCGGACATTCCCTGAGGGCTGCAAGAGGGCTCAGGGCAGGCTGAGGGACCCCCAGAGTGCATGAATTTTCATGCACTGGGCCTCTAGTACTCAAAATAAAAAAGGTACCCACTACATGGGAGAACATATTTGCCAATGATACATCTGATAAAGGGTTCATTTTCAAAATATATAAGGAACTCATAGTACTTAACCAAAGGAAGACAAACAATCCAATTAAAAAAATGGGCAAAGTACCTAAATAGACACTTCTCCAAAGTGGACATATATAAGGCCAAGAGTCATATGAAAAAATGCTCAAAGTCACTATCTGAGAGATGCAAATTAAAACAACAATGAGGTATCACATTATACCTGTCAGAATGGCTATCATCAACAAATCAACAAATGACAAGAGCTGGAGAGGATGAGTAGAAGAGGAAACCCTAGTGCACTAGTGGGAATGCAGACTGGTGCAGCCAGTAAAAACCAGTATGGCATTTCCTCCCAAAATTAAAAATGCAATTCCCATTTGACCCAGTGATCCCACTTGTAGGAATTTATTCTAAGAAACTTGAAACACCAATCAGAAAGAATATATGCACCCCTATGTTCATAGTAGTTCAATATACAATAGCCAAGAACTGTAAACAGCACAAGTATCTATCAGTAGACGAGTGGATAAAAAAAAGCTGTGGTACATTTTCACCATGTAATACTATGCAGCTGTAAAAAAGAAGAATCTCTTACCATTTGAGATAGCATGAAGGGACCTGGAGAGTATTATGCTAAGTGAAATAAGCCAGTCAGATAAACATAAGTATCATATGATCTCACTCATGTGGAATTTAATGTACAAAATAAACTGATGAACAAAATAGATCCAGCAACAGAAGCAGAATAGATTGGAGGATTGTGTTGAATCTATAGATTGCTTTGGGTAATATGGACATTTTAATGATGTTGGAATCTCAGAAGGATGGAAGGAGAGATTTACTGGGGAATTTATATGCATATATGCATAGCCCATGTACACAGATAATAGTGGTGAAGGCATGGGAGGGGCAGGTGAGAGGTGGAGGGGTCAATGGGAAAAAACAAAGGGGACATCTATAATACTCTCAACAATAAAGTTAAATTTAGCCCTATCAGGTTTGGCTCAATGGATAGAGTATCAACCTACAGACTGAAGGGTCCCGGGTTCAATTCTGGTCAAGGGCACATGCCCAGGTTGCAGGCTTGATCCCCAGTAGGGGGTGTGCAGGAGTCAGCCAATCAATGATTCTCTCTCATCATTGATGTTTCAATCTCTCTCTCGCTCTCCTTTCCTCTCTCCAAAATCAATAAAAAAAGGGATTAAAAAAAGACAAATTTAAAGAAAATAATAATAAAACAAATGGAGACAATAATACTTATAATAAATAAATAAATTAATTAATTAAATTAAATAAAAAATAAAAACCCATCATCTAAGTCAAGATCATGCAGATTTATTCTAGAAATTTTATAGTTTTACACTTAAATTTAGGTCTATGATTTTATTCATTAATTTAAAAAATTTATCTTACTTCTTGAAAGTATTACAGATGTCCCTTTTTTCCCACTATTGTCCCCTCCACAATCACTCCCACCCCTTCCCCTAGCCTTCACCACACTATTGTCTGTCTTTGTCCATGGGTTATGCATATCCTATATAATAAAAGCTTAATATGCAAATCGACCGAACAGCAGAATGACCAGGAGCTATGATGCACACTGACCACCAGGGGGCAGATGATCAATGCAGGAGCTGCCCCCAGCCTGCAGGCCCCAGGCCAGCTGAGGTGGGTGCCGCAGAGGGAGGCGATCAGTGGTGGGGCTGGTGAGTGGGCAGTGCTAGGCCAGCCAATGCGGGTGCCTGCAGGGAAACTCCTGATTGCCCCACTGGTTGCCCCACAGATTGGCCTGATTCCCAGCCAGGCCTAGGGAGCCTATGCATGCATGAATTTTGTGCACTGGGCCTTTCTCTCTCTCTCTCTATAAAAGCCTAATATGCAAATTGTCCCCTTAGGAGTTTGAACAGGAGACCAAGAGTTCTATTGCTTACTATGATGTGCACTGACCACCAGGAGGCAGTGCGGGATGAAGAAAGGTCCTGGCTGGCAGTCAGAAGGCCCTGATGGGCCCTGATCGCTGGCCAGGCCTAGGAACACTACTCGTGCACAAATTTCCTGCACTGAGCCTCTAGTATTTATATAAATTCTTTGGTTAACCTCTTACCACCACTCCCTTCCCTCTGAGATTAGTTTATGACTTATTTTGAATTAACTTTTATTTAGGGTGTGATATACATGTATATATTCACTGTTTTTTTGTATATTCATATCTAATTTTCCCAGCAATGTTTGTTTAAAAGCTATCCTTTCTTCACTGAATTAATTACCTTTTAACCTTTGCCAAAAATTAGTTGGCTGTATTTTTATGGGCTCTTTATTCTATTACACTGATCAATGTTTCTAATTTTTGTCAATACTACACTGTTTATGTTAATATAGCTTTTAATTAGTCTAGAAATCAGGATATATATTATTCTTTGTTAGAATTATCTTAGCTATTTTAGTTCTATGCCTTCCTGTATGAATTTTAGAATCAGTTTATTTATGCCAACAACAAAATGATTTGTTGGTGTTTTGATTGGGATTTTATTAAATTTATAGATATTAAGGAGAACTGATGTCTTAACAATATCATACTTTCCAAATTATTTACACGAAATACCTCTCTATTTATTTAGATATTTTGTGGTTTCTTTGATCAGTGTTTTGTAGTTCTCTGTATAACTGGACATACTTAAGTATTTCACTTTTGAGGGTTGCTATTTTAAATAATTATTTGTTTTTACATTTAAATTTTAATCGATCCCTGTTAGCATATAAAAATTAAATTGACCCCTCATGTTCTTTATTCTGTGAACTTGCTAAATTTACTTATTAGTTTCAAAAGGTTTTTGTAGCTTCTATGAGATTTTTCTACATAGATAATCATATCGTCTGCAAACAGGGACCATTTTATTACTTCCTCTCCAATACAAATACTCATTATTTTTTTTTCTTTTGCATCTTATTCTTGTTAGGACTTCCAGCATGATGTTGATGCCTTGCCTCTTAACTTCTGATTTTTTTATCTAATTCAACAACAAAATAATTCATATCCTACTGTGTCTTAAAAGAACACATAAGAACTCTGTTTTTATTTTATTTTTTTCTGTTTCAACGTAATGGGCATGCAATGGTTTTAAAAATAATAAAAAGAGCCCTGGCCAGGTGACTCAGTTGGTTAGAGTGCCCTTCCAATGTGCCAAGATTTCAGGGTCAATCCCTGGTCAGGTCACATATAAGAGTCAACTAATGGATGCATAAACAAGTGGAACAACAAATCTCTCTCTCTCAAAATCAGAAAAAAAAGAAACAACAGAAGGAAGACACTGAGATTCAGCCACATCTTAATAGAAGCAAAGAAAAATTAATAATAAGGTCATGAGACGGAGATGTGTGGCACCTGAAACACTGGAGTTGTACAACTGCATCACTGTGATTGGTAGTGTTTTGAGCAGCAGAGTGAAGCAATGAGAGGGACACATAAGGTCTATGTAGCAACTATACAGCTCTGCGGTGTAGTCCGAACACCCTTAGATAATATGAGATAAATATTTATGAACACTAAAATATAAACCTCAATTTTTATATACATAAAATATTGAAATATTGTTATTTTTTTATTTATGCAAACCATTTTTAGATGTAAACACCATTCTTAGCTGTCAGACCTTATTAAAAACAGTCCAGACTTGGCTCCCAGGTGAGGTCTGCTGACCCCAGACCTTTGTGCTATGGAAAATGTAGAGGACAGGGGGGAGGAATAAATGTTTCATAGAAAGACAGAAACCTGGGCTAGGTCAATACCCCGCCATATTTTCTTCTGAGAGAGGACAAGTCTGTGTATGTGTGTATGCATTTGTGTATGTGTATGTGCATGGGTGAGTATATGTGTGTACATGTTTATGTGTGGGCAAATCTGTACATTGTGTCTGTGTGTTTATGTGTATGTTAACATATGCATATGTGTATGTATGTGTGGTTTCTATGCATATTTGTGTGTGCATGTGCACTTGAGTAAGGGCCCAGGAGCAAATCTTGCCTTTTCCCATGAGATAGGAACAAATAACTGTGTGTTGGTAATTTAGAGATTCCATCTCTTAACTGTACCTTGAGTTCAAAATTAATTTTGGTACCCTGTTACAAAAGCATGGAGATATGTCTCTTTCAGTAGCATTACTCTTTTGATCAGCTAATTAGAAACTAGTTTTTGCACATAATTATTCAGACAACTACACTGCTTTTAGGACCAAAATTTAAATCTTCACCCCTCCAAGACATTTCTCTGTTTATTTACTCCCATTCTTATCTAAAATTTTATATTAATACATACTCTTCCTTCTTGAAGTACATGACTTAATTTGTTTCCTAGTTTAAATTCTGTTTTCTCTTTCAAATATGTTATTTAACTTGTTGAAGGGTTTGGAGACACTATAGATAAAGGAGGAAACTGTGGACTATAGAAAGGTTTTCTCATCCTGTATGACTATGTGCAGGGTGTGGGGTGGAGGGTGGAAAGGTCAGCACACATTTTGTTGCCAATTCCATATGCGCAATTCATGGGTTACTCAGAAAATAGTGCGTGCCTCAGTCGACTCAGCTGGAAAGTCAGATTTAAAAAAGTGGCGCGCAGAGGGAGTGTGGACGGTATGGTGCCTGGCAATTGAAGGAGATTCCTAACGTATTACCTGTCTCAAATGATGAGCACTCCAACTATATAACCAGGAGAGAAAGGTTATTAGCAAGCACTGCCTTGGTCAACAAGAGGGTTTCCTGCTGTCTGTGGACACCAAGGATGAGAAAACATGAAGTCACAGTAAAATATTTAGAAGTAATTTTATCATAAAACTAGAGACCCGGTGCACAAAAATTTGTGCACTCGGGGGGTTCCCTCAGCCAAGCCTGTGCCCTCTCATAGTCTAGGACACCTCAGGGGATGTCCACCTGCTGGCTTAGGCCTGTTCCCTAGGGGATTGGGCCTACGCTTGCAGTCAGACATCCCTCTGGTAGCCCAGGAGCCCTTGGGGGATGTCCACTTGCCAGAGGGGAGCAGGCTTAAGCTGCAGTCAGACATCCTTAGTGCTGCTGAGGAGGTGGGAGAGGCTCCCACCACCACCCCTATACTGGAAGCTGTCAGAGTGGCTTGTGGCTGAGCAAAACTTCCCCTGTGGGAGCACATTGACCACCAGGGGCAGCTCCTGCATTGAGCTTCTCCCCCCTGGTCAATATGTATCTTAGTGACCAGTCATTCCCAGTTGTTCTGCTGTTAGGGTCAATTTGCATATTACTCTTTTATTATGTAGGATGTACTTCTATCCCGTTAGTGGCCAGAAGCCTCTACAAGGAAAGAAAGGTTTAGGCAAAGGAACAGTTCCTGGATCCATCATGTCTAAATCCTCATTTAATGATACACTCTTCATATATTCCACCTCTAATTATTTCATGTCTGGGGATGGATTGGGGTGGGGGGGAGAATGTTTGACTTGTTTATATAAAATATTTTATTGTTTTATTTTCAAGAAATATTCTGACTGCTTTTCACTCTTTTTTTGAAAGATAGCATTATTCATATGTTATGCATCTAGCAATATATAAAACAATAGGAAATGAACTTGGCAAATAATGTATCAAAACTTTCAACTTTCACAAGTGCTTTGCCTGGCTCAGCGAGGACAGAGTTGTACCCATCATTAAAGATAAAAGAAACTGCTGTCTCCCAAACCTATGTGCCTGTCCTTCTCAAAGACAGAAAGAAGAAGTCAGCCTCACACGAATTAAAACAAGAATGAATATATCACTCATTATTTATAACTCTAAATAAGTATGTGGACACAGCAAATTATATATTGTATGGGAAAGATGGGAAATATCCTGCTGTTACGATGTTGGTGAACTGTCTTTGAATGCACACTTTATGCTGACCAGATTGTTTCTGTACTAAAATACCCGTAATATGGGTCTATAGAATCTGTGGAAAATAGATTCTGAATTGCAACTGAAAGTGGGTGTTTACCTTTATTCCTATTTAGATCTGTAAGTCAGTTTTGTTACAGGTCAGGTTTGAAAGCTAAATCCAGTTCATGTATCTCCCCCCAAACTAATTGCTCAAATACATGTGATTTTATGCATATCGGCAGTGTATAAAGACTGAAAAACTCCAAGTTGTTGGCATCCTTAACCCTTAACCTGGGTTAAGTAAAAATTGTGAGAAGAGTAAGGCAATTTTTGCAAGAGGAAAGAAGCAGAAGAAGGAGAGCCATGAAAAATCTACACTACATAATTAGCCCTAGATTCATTAGACATTTAATCTTGAGTAAACTGAGTGACTTATCCCACCCATCTCCAGATTGGACCTCTGTAATCAGCTCCTATTTTGGGAATGTTCATGAGCCATGACTGCATCTCTGTGTCTGTCTGTGTCTTTAAATATCTTAGTCTGACTTGAAAAATTGGAGATTACAACAAAATTAAATCAATATATAAATATTTAAGGTTTGATCTTAGTTGAACTTAATAATGAATTTTCTTTCTGTTTATAGATAAGGACATTTCTGCCTAAACTGTTAGATTTTATCATCTGTATGACAAACATCTTTTCATCTCTATACTATGAAAACATCCATATGGATAGGCATCATTGTTTTTCAGGTGTCAAAACTTGTTGATAAATATATAGTTTATAAGAAGCTGATAAGTGGCAAATAGCCAACTGTGACTATTAAACTAATCTGAAATTCAAAATGTATGTGTGGTCTCATAAATAAAGCTAATTGCTGGGTTCAAATTAGGGATGAATTTGTTCTATCGGTAAAGTCACTTGGACTGGCTATGCATAAAGACAATAAGAAAAAGAAGCAAAAACTTATTGAAAGTAATAAACTATGTTTGGTTTCTTGACAAATCAGTCAGCATCCTTGTACTGAAATTATCTCTATTTCTAACCTATGGTTGTTTCCCATTCATGTTATGTTCAGGAAGAACAGACTTTTATTACATAGAATGGTTAAATTTGGTTAATCATGCTTCTTTCTCAATGTCCCATCTGTCTGAATCATTGTTAAGTTGAAGATAATTGAAATTAATCTGGCTATTTCAAGCAGGAAAGGATTTAATAGAGGAATTAAGTTTGTATACGCTTATTAGAAAGCCGTATAAATAACCCACCAGAGAATCTCTCCCTCTGTTATAATTAAGAACATATGCACCCCTATGTTCACTGAAGCATTATTTACAATAGCCAAGATGTGGAAGCAGCTCAAGTGTCCATCAGTAGATAAACGAATAAAAAAAGCTGTGGTACATTTATACAATGAAATACTACTTGGCCATAAAAATGAAGGAAATCTTATCTTTTGCAATAGCATGGAGGAAGCTGGGAAGCATTATGTTAAGTGATATAAGCCAGTCAGAGAAAGACAAGTACTATATGATCTCACTTATATGTGGAATCTAATGAACAAAATAAACTAACAAACAAAATAGAAACAGACTCATAGATACAGAGAGCAGAATGACAGCTCTCAGAGGGGAGTGGTCATAAGACCATATTTGGTATTTATAGCATCTCTTTTCTATACTGAATTCCATGCTGCCATTGCCCTCAGCTGTTTGGAGTTAACTGGTAGGTAGGTTGAAGCAAACCTTCATTCCTGATGAGCCTGAGCCATCGGTGGTCACGCCTGTCTTGGGTTGTTGGGAATTGTATATGAACCTCAAGACATGGCATATGAGGAGACACCCCTAACATCCCCTCCATTCCAGATACATACATACTACTCCCTGACACATGTTTTAAAAGCAGTCCTATGTCCTCTTAAAAGCAACATTAATATTCCTATCCAGCAGAGAGTCCTCTTTAAAATCATAAGGCAACCCCAAATGGTCTCAGGGCAGTCTCAACTTCCAGATCTAAGAACTAGTGTGTCATCTGGAGGAAGTATTGTCAAGAAGGCAATGCTACCACCTCTAAACCTGGGTTAAGTAAAAATTGTGAGAAGAGTAAGGCAATTTTTGCAAGAGGACTCACCCTTAAATGTCCAGATTATATATTCTCATTACAGGAGAAAATGCATCAAAACAAATGCCCTACATCTTGCCTCTCAAGACCTATGGATTTAACAATTCAACACTGGGATCTCTGTTAATTTTGCCACAGGGAAGTCCAATGTCACCATGATCATGATTGCCAGCAAAGAAAGCAGAAAATGGAATGTTATCTCCACCTTCCTTCTGCCTACCGATCTCACGATTGTTTGAACTCAGATTATATCTAGACCCTTGCTGCTAGGGAGTTTGGGA
Source organism: Murina feae (assembly GCA_004026665.1). Taxonomy (NCBI): domain Eukaryota; kingdom Metazoa; phylum Chordata; class Mammalia; order Chiroptera; family Vespertilionidae; genus Murina; species Murina feae. The sequence continues at coordinate 10,975 of PVJC01050205.1, forward strand.
AATATAACACATTAGAAGGGAAGTAGAATGGGTGTTGAGTGCTAATCTATATTATCTCATTTTACCATTGCAATATTCATTTTAATTCAGGTCATGAGTTGTCCACTTTTAAAAGCCAAACATGATAAATTGTTTTTCTGCTTTTTATTATTCAAAACTAGGGGCCCGGTGCACAAAAATTTGTGCACTCGGGGTGGAGGGAGTCCCTCAGCCCGGCCTGTGCCCTCTGACAGTCTGGGACCCCTCAGTGGATGTCCTGTGATGGCCCCAGTCTGCCAGGCGCCTTTTGTGTGTGTGTGTGTGTGTGTGTGTGTGTGTGTGTGTGTGTGACCACTGGGGACCTGCCCCCAGCCGCATCTGAGGCTGGAGCAGTCCTCCTGTGTGTGTCTACCTGCTGGGGACCTGCCCCCAGGCACACTGTGGAGGCTTGGAGCAGGCACCCCCTCTATGATGATCTCTCAGACTCTTGCACTCCCCAGCATGTTGTTCTCTTTTTTGAGCTGTGACCAGGGCTGCGGGCGGCCTGCCTCCCAAGCTTGCCTACTGCCCATCTTCCTCCAGCCACCAGAAAGCAGGGAAAACCCCGCCTTGTGGTCAGGCTAGCCTTTTCCTGCTCCCTGATCCCCGGAAGGGCCCTGGGAAGCCACCAAGCAGGCCGCCAACTCTTTCCCACTCACCGTCCCCTGCTGCCTTCCTTTCCCCCTTCCCGGTGCCGCCAAGGGGTCTGGGGAGCTGCCAAGCAGGACCCCGGCCCCTGCAGCCTTGCTTTCCCGCTCCACGATGCCCCGCAAAGGGCCTGGGCAGCCGCCAAGCAGGCCACCGGGCCCTTGCCGCCTCTTACCCGCTTCCCGGTGCCCTCCAACCCTGCCGTCTCTTTCCCATCACGGGTCCTGGGTCCTGCGCTGTCCCGCCCTGCA
>PVJC01050206.1:0-11879 GCA_004026665.1 Murina feae
GAGTGGACTGACAATTTTTGGGGGTTAAGGGTGTTGGGGATGCGTGAAGAGACTGGACAATAATTGTACACCTATGGATGAGGACAATGGGGGGGGCAAGGTCAGAGGTTGGGGTGGGAATTGGGAGGAGGGGAGCTATGGGGGAAAAAAGAGGAACAACTGTAATAATCTGAACAATAAAAATAAATTTAAAAAAATGGATAGGAGATATATTGTGGGGGGTGGGGTGTGTGTGGGTGTATGTGTGTTTACAGGGGTTCTTTAAGATGAGGAGAATAATGAGCAATATATAAAGGTAGGGAGGAGGAGCCTGTTTAAAAGGCAGCAAGTTAACTAATTTGCTTAGAGCAAGAGAACACTAACAGTTAAGTGAGCACTACATGCTACAATATAACTCACATTATTATATGTAATTCTCACAATAAGGATTTCTATATGGTAGTCTGAGATAAGATAATGGGAGACTTTGAAGTTAGATTAATGATTTAGGACGTTATTATATTTTTGTTGTTCTTAATCCTCACCCCATTTTCCCCCCATTGCTCTTCAGAGAAAGAATAGGAGGGAGGGAGGAGGCGGGAGAGAGAGAGAAACACTGATGTGTGAGAGACACATCTATTGGTTGCTCCCCCCATGCACCCCAAGCAGGGGCAGGGAGCAAACCACAACCCAGGTACATGCCCTTGACTAGAAATCACACCCGAAACCCTTGGGTGTGCAGGCCGACACTCTAACCACTAAACAACACTGGCCAGGGCAGGACATTTTAAAAAATATTTTCTTATCCTGCTCCCTTACCCACACCCCACTGCAATTATTCTGAACCTCACTTTCCAGATCCATAAAACATGCTTGCTCCACCTCCCAAATCGAATTCCACTCCATCCTACGAGCAGACCACTTTACAGGTTCTTCTCAGATAAAACGTAGGCACAGCATGTTTCAGTTCTCAGACAAAATACAGCACAGCATGCTTCAGTGTTCGCTTTTATTCACCCATGTAGCAGATACCTTTCTTTTTAATTTGAGAGAAAGAGAGAAGGGAGAGAGAGAGAGATCAATTTGTTGTTCAGTTTATTTATGCTTTCACAGTGGTTGATTCCTGCAAGTGCCCTGACCAGGGACTGAACTCACAACCTTGGTGTATCCAGATGAAAGGTACCCAAATAAAAAAGAGGCAAAACTGTCACTATTTGCACATGACATGATGTTATGTACAGAAAACTCTAGAGATGCTGCCAAAAATCTTTTAGAATGAATAATGGAATTCAGCAAAGTTGAAGAAAGAAAGACAAGGAAGAAAAGAAGGGAGGGGGAGGGAGGGAGGGAGGGGGAGGGAGGGAGGGAGGAAGGAAGGAAGGAGGGACTGCACCTACCCTTTCTCAGTCACGCTATCCTTAGGAGAAACTGAAGGCCAAGTCTCGCCTTTCCAAGGTTTTTCTATTGCTGTAGATGGTTTCTTGGGAGATTTAGGAGGTTGTTCTAAACTGGATTCTTCTTTCTAAAAAGTGGTAAAATAATGAACAAAGGGAAAAATGAATAAACTTTTAAAAAGGGAAAGAATAAAGCATAGCTCTGCACAGATACTTAGGGTTTGGTTTGATCAGTAGAGGAATTCTCCCCTCGCTCTATTACCGACTATGCTTCCCACTGTAATAAAAATCTTCTTTCAAACTCTCACTTTTATGAAACCAGGAGGCTGAAACCTCCAAAGCTATTTTTTTTGCAAAGTTTATTTTTTATTTTATTCTTGCCATCACCATTTATTTATCCCCTCCAAATCCTCTTCCATCTCTACCCCTTTCCCTCTGCGATCACATTACTGTTCATGTCCACGAGTTCTTTCTCTTTTTTGCTCAATCCCATCACCACTACCACCACCACCACCTCCTGGGCATCAGTATATTTTAAAAGCTCTCTGTGTGATTATAATTCTTATGCACCTAGGGTTAACAGACTACTGACAGAAAAACTAAAACCTCTCCAGCTCAAAAACACTACTTACTGAAGTAAAACTTTAAAAATATATTACACATCTTCCTGCTTTTAAAATAAGACATCCTGAAGATAATCTTTTTTAAAGGGGTTGTTTGTGACTATGACCAACAATACTTAACATTCTGTCACCTGTTTAAAAGCTACTAAGATTAGTCTCTTTATTTCTGAAATGCGGATCTTAGCTACAGTTGTTGCATCTCTGTGCCAATGTCGCAGTATTTATTTGTTCTGCATAAAGTTGGTTAACTTTTCTTCTCTTTTTGTACTCTAATCTTCGCTAGTGTAAGAGAATGCTCACTAATTCTAATTCTGCTGTTGTTATTTCTCATTCATTTATTTGATTTATATTTATTAAGCAACGATTATGTGTCAGGCACTATTCTAGGCACTGGGGATGAGCAGTTAACAGAGAAAAATCCCTTATATTCTAGTAGGAGGTGAAAGACAATAAACAAATTATGTGGTAATAAGTACATTAAAGCAAAATAAAGCAGAACAGAGGATGTAGTGACGGAGGGCACTGTGCTGTCCTACACAGTTGTGCTTGTTTAGAAGAGTCGAGGATAGCCTCTCTGAACAGGTGACAACTGAGCAGACACCTAGAGTGAGAGAGGAGGCAAGCCATGTGGACACCTGGGGGAAGGGCGCTCCACATGAAGGGAATAGCAAGTGCAGTGCTCCTGGGTTTTTGGTTGTGTGTTCAGAGAAAAGCAGAGGCCATCACGGTTGGAGTGGAATAAGTTAGAGAAGTGTGGCAGGAAATTAGGTCAGTGGGTTAGCAGAGGCAGGCACAGCTGTGTAAAGACTTTGAATGTATATTCTGAGGGAGGGAGGAGGCCACTAGAGAATTTTGAGCAGGTAAGTGACATGATCCAGTAATCTTAAAGGATCACTTTGGCTGCCTAGTGAACAGATGATAGGTTTTCTTATTCCCTAACTCGAGGCCTGGTGCACAAAATTTGTGCACTTGGGGCAGGTTCCTCAGCCCGGCCTTTGCCCTTTCACAGTCCCCTTTGGGGGATGTCTGACTGATGGCTTAGGCTCACTGTGGGGAGTGGGCCTGTCAGTCAGAATATTTAGCACTGCCGCTGTGCTCGCCAGCCATGAGCATGGCTTCTGGCTGAGTGGCACTCCCCCTATGGGAGCCCACTCACCACCAGGGGGCAGCTCCTGCATTGAGCGTCTGCCCCTTGGTGGTCACTGTGTATCATAGCGACTGGTCATTCCGGTGTTCAGTCAATTTGCATATTAGCCTTTTATTATATCGTGCACTAGGGGAGAAGCGGGGAAGGTCCCTCAGCTCAGATTGCAAGAGGGTGCAGGCCAGGCCGAGGGACCCCACCAGCACAGGATTGGGGCCAGGAAGGCACACGGGAGGCTGGCCAGCTGGGGAAGGACCATGGGAGGGCTCCAGGGCATGTCTGGCTCATCTCACTCAGTCCTGATCAGCCAGACCCCCAGACCCTGGCAGCAAGCTAACCTACCGGTCGGAGCGTCTGCCCCCTGGTGGTCAGTGCACGTCATAGTGAGCAGTTGAGCAGCCTTAGCATATCATTAGCATTTTACGCTTTGATTGTTTGAATGGCCGATGGACACTTAGCATATAAGGCTTTTATTATATAGGACTGTTACAGTATGTATATTAACAATGAGAAAGAGAGAGAAAGAGAGAGAGAAGCCTATGATGAAACTTAGATTTAGTGTACAAAACCCAAGCATGGACATTTACCTATAAACTTAATAAAGAGATCAAAGTATCCATGCACACCCTACCTCCGTATCAGATATCTGTGGAATGCAAGATCTAGGTCTTAATGGCAAAAGGGTTGCTATTTGCGGAAAAGGGTCAATATCCTCCCTTGGTTTTTCTTGACGGCGGTGCCACAGTTTCAGCCCAGCACTGGCTTGCCTTATTGCAGATGAATGTGTAACACAGAATCGTGGTGCCCTGGTTGAGAGGAAAATAAATTTACGATTAAACTACATAATAAGCCTCGAAAATCAAGAGCTCACAAAGTGTATAACACTTAGGCTCACAATTATCAGTCTTGCCATGGCCTTTTCTAATAATTTCTACTTCTTTTTCTGCTGCCTAGCTTTAAAAAAAACATTCTTCTATGATACATCAACTGCCTGAAATAATTCATTCATATAAAGTAGCAATGTACACTCATATACAGAAGAAAAAATAATTTTAGAGTTGCATCCAAATTATCATCTACATGATAATAAAGAGAACCTATATATCTATTTGATGAAGAAAATTTCATGTACCCTTGACCGGAATTGAACCCTGGGACCCTTCCGTCCACAGGCCAATGCTTTATTCACTGAGCCAAACCAGCCAGGGCCTTACAGTTTCTAATAAAATGAACATAAAACGCACCTGTGATCATTTTAAGGTAGTTTAGTATTTACTTATAGTAGCAAATAAAAACTGGTGGATGAAGTAACACTTTAAAATATTAAACATTTTATAATGTTAGATATACTACTACTAAAGTGTACTATGGCTTGACCAGCATGGCTCAGTGGTTTAGCATCAATCTATGGACAAGGAGTTCATGGTTCAATTCCCAGTTAGGGCACATGCCTGGGTTGTGGGTTTGATCCCCAGTGTGAAGCATGCAGGAAGCAGCCCATCAATGATTCTCTCTCATCACTGATGTTTCTATCTCTCTCTCCCTTTCCCTTCCTCTCTCTGAAGTCAATAAAAACATATTTTTAAAAAGTAAAAAAAAAAAAGGGAAAGTTTCTTATTTTATTAGTAAATGTTTTATTAAGTTGAGTGGTGTGTACACAGATGCCCATTATAGTATAATTTATACCTGTCTATATCTTAAATATGTTTTTTAAAGAAATAAAGAGAAATGGGATAATACAAAGCATATAAGTAATATGGAATACCTAGATGGGAGATGATGACAGAGAAGTAGGCAAGGACAAATCATTATGATCTTACTTGCTAACTTAAGGAATCTGAACTTCATCCTGAAAGCTTTGGGGTTTCCACCGGGACATTTAAACTAAGTGGCATAATCGGATCCATCACAGCCACAATGGACAGCTCACTGGTCCTCAAGTGACACGACTTTTCTGTTTCCATTCTCTCTTGTTTAGAGTCCCTCGAGTCCCTGTTGAAATACTACCTCTTCTCGGTATCTCGTGTGTTCACCACTATCTTTTTATTATACTTACTAGGGGACCGGTGCACAAAAATTTATGTACTCGGGGGGTTCCTCAGCCCAACCTGTGCTCTCTTGCAGTTTGGGACCCCTCTGAGGATGTCCACCTGCTGGCCAGCCTGGGTGAGGGGCTGATGGCTGTTTGCAGGCTGTCCAAGCCCCCCAGTGGGGACCCTCAACCCCATGGGGGTGTGGCCAGCCTGGGTGAGGGGCTGAGGACCGTTTTCAGGCTGGCCACTACCCTTCAGGGTTCAGGTCCCTACTGTGGTTCCTGGCCAGCCTGGGTGAAGGGCTGATGGCTGTTTGCAGTGAGGCTGGCTGGAAACTGGTATCTGGGATTTATTTAACTTCTAAAGTTGAAACTCTGTTGCTTTAACCAGAGTCCTGGTCAGGTTGCCCCTGACAACCCAAGCTCCCAGCGCTTCCCTGAGCCCAAGGCTGGAAGCAGGTCTCTGGGGTTTACTTATCTTCTATAATTGAAACTTTGTTGTGGAAACTTTGTTGCCACAGCCAGCCTAGGCAGACAGGAACTTTAGCTTCCTGCATCACCAGGGCAAGCTTCCTGCTTGTTCCAGCTCTGAGGCTGTTGTCCACCATCTTGGCTGGGTTAATTTGCATACAGTTGTTCTGATTGGCTGGTGGGTGTGGCTTGGCTGGTGGGCATAGCTTAGGTGTCTCTGAGTGATGGTTAATTTGCATATTACTCTTTTATTAGATTAGATTTCATATATATGTTCCTCCCAACTAGACTATAACCACTGGATTTGACCATGTTTTACTCTTGTATTCTTAGCACAACCTTTGGCTTATAGTAAGTGTTTAAAAAATGTTTATTGAAATGATAAATCTATAACTCTAGCTACATGTACACACACACACACCACATCACATCAATTTGATAACATACCAACCATAAAAAGGTCAGGTGTAGAAAGCTGTGCTCACAAAGTTAAAATGGCATGTAAGTACTGTCAGCCTTATTAATGTCACTCTAAATTTCCTCAAATTACATATTTTTAAAAGTTTAACTTGTAACTTGCCTAAGAAAGTGAAAGCAGGTAACTTTGAGTCACATAATTTTTCTTACCAATACAGAAGTAAGGGTTTTACAACTTCAGCCTGAATATTTGTTAAGTGTGTTTTATTCCACTGAGCTCCATCTAGCAGTTTAAATTTTGTTAAGGTTTCTGTAGAAAGGTAGCGATCTCCACTGCACACTAGATAGCTTTTCTTCATCTTTTCAAGATGTCTGAAATAAAACACATACACAGATTGATGCAATGTTCAACATTCCATGAGCCAAATATTTCCACTGCAAAATGTTTGAGAAAAGTCATGAGCCATCTCAAAACCAACGCTAAGTTACAGGTGTACCAATGTGGGAGTGGCTGGACAACTTTGATAGGCTGAACAACTGGCCTTGCAAAGATGCCCGTGTTCTAATCTCCAGAACCTACGGATGTTACGTGCCTTAGAAGAGATTCTGAAGGTGTGATTAGGATTTTGAGGATATTCTCCTGTATGACCTAGGTAGCCTTATGTACTCAAAAGGTCTAAGAGGGGGGTAGGAGGGTCAGAGCCATAGAGAAAAAAGTGAGGAAAGACGCAGAGGTCAGAGAAGAGAAAAGACCGTATGCTGTTGGCTTTGAAGATGGAGGGAAGGATTGGGATCCGGGGAAAAGCCAGGAAATGAATTTTCCCCTGGGCCTTCAGAAGGACTGCTGCCCTGCTTAGCCATCTCAGACTTTGAACCTCCTAACTGTAAGAGAATACATTCATGTTGCTTCAAGTCAATACATGTGTGGTGATTTGTTACATGAACAATAGGAGCTAATACAATAGTGATCTTGGAGAACCTCGGTACGTTGTTTGCATCTAACTTCCCTAATGTGTCTTGAAAAGTGGCCGTGGTCTTCCTTCCACCTCAGCATCAATCAGGTCATGCTTCACATCCAACCACTTGGTAACCCCTGCTCTTATAACTAGTGTAACCATGCGCTCTATGATCTCAACGCCACTAGAATGACTGGAATGGACCAGTCATCAGTATATACTCAGTCAAATCCTTAGTTAGAATTTCAATCTGCTATGGTTGATCTGCTTCAGAGCAGATAAGGAAAAACACAGACAAGGTAAGGACTCTCCTAAAGCAGGGTCCTCCTGGACCCTTAAGGGGTTCTTAAGACTCACTGTGGCCCTAGCTGGGTTGGCTCAGTGGATAGATCATCGGCCTGCAGACTGAAGGATCTCAGGTTCGATTCCGGTCAAGGGCACATGCCCGGGTTGCAGGCTCAATCCCCAGTGGGGGGCATGCAGGAGGCAGCCGATTGCTGATTCTCATGTCATCATTGATGTTTCTATCTCTCTCTCTCCCTCTCCCTTTCTCTCTGAAATCAATAAAAATGTTTTTTAAAAAAAGACTCACTGTGGTCTAAAACATATATAGCAGCCACATAAAGACCTGCACCCCGGCTGACCTCCAGGGGGCTCTCTAGAGGCTATCCAGTATTGGTATCTGGCAGATCTCATTCAGATATACAATTCTTAGTGGCATCCAATTAAAGATCATGAAATTTGTTGACTCAGCAGACGCTAGAAACAGGTCCTTACACTGTTTTAAGGTATCTTTTATATAAGGTATATTATGCCAGTGAGATATAGAATGTAATTTTTTCCATAACAATATATCACTGAAAGTTATAAAAAATAAAACAGAATGATAAATTTGAAAGCAGGTTTAAAATCTCTGGGGGGAAAAATTATGCAAACCCAAATAATCGCTGCTGTTAGTATCTAAAAGCTTTGAGATCACAGAACTAGTGAAATCAATATTATAATAAAACTAGAGGCTTGGTGCATGAATTCGTGCATGGGTGGGGTCTGGCCAGCTGTGGGGAGGGGACGTAAGAGGTTGGTTGGCTATCCCTGACCCTGATTAGTGTGGGAGGGCCCAATCGGGGCCAGGCCAGCTGGGGTGGGGGGACACGGGAAGTCGGCCGGCTGGCCCTGCCCCTGATCAGGGTGGGGGGGCCAGTCAGGGGTGGGGCTGGCCAGGAGGAGGGGCCGAGGGCAGTTGGCCAGCTGGCTCCACCCAATTGGGATGAAGGGGCCAATTGGGGCCGCAGTGCACATCAAAGCAACTGGTCGTTCTGGTCGCTTGCCAGATAGATAGATAGATAGATAGATAGATAGATAGATAGATAGATAGATAAGTTTTATTACTCATCCCTCTAAAAGTATATATTACATTTTTATACTTATTTCAGATTTTCTGCTTGAGAAAGAATATTACCCAAATTAATATTCCACAATTTGTTTTTAAAACTACTGAAAAATAAAAAATAGCAATACCTTTGATGTCTTCCAGCATCCTTAAGAACTTTCAACCTCTCAATATCCATCCATAGCCACCAATATCTCTCCCCTAAGGTACCTTTCAAAAATGTCTTAAATCTTTCGAACTCCTTCCTACTGCCAATGTCATAAGTTTTGTGAGACATGCACCAGTCAGCCCTGCTTTCGGGGCCAAGGCTCTCTGTCTTTGAACCTGCTTCTAGTCTCTCTTCTGCCTTTTCCTTCGTGGGTTGAATTGTTTCATGTAACACATCACTCCTGTCAGGAGTAAGCTCAAACTCATCAACAATCACTTCTGTTACACTGTTGAAATTTATGTAACCTGGGCCTTCTATAAATGGCTCGTCGAGAATTTGATTAATTACTACTGCCAAAATAAAGTTTATATAGGCTATTAAAAATTCTTCACAAGTTGAGAAATGGAAGGTCCGGCTTTCAGCATCCGGTTGCTTTTCAAGGTATATTCTCAGAAGAGCATGAGAAGGAGTATCCGGCAGAGCTATAGACCCTTCCTCCTCCTCTTCTTCCAATTCAGAACTGATTCTAGCGGCTTTGGATGAGTCCTTTTGCGTTCTGGGGTGAACTCCATCATCAAAGATAACACTCTCTGCATTAAATAATAAAAGGCTATTAGGCCATGTATGGATACAGAAGATACTTTTATACTAACTAGATGTTATAGAGCCAGGATGGCAAATGAGTTTATGATCACAGGCAGTGACCGCATGGACCAGGGTCTTTAAGGAGGAGTCTAAAGTCACACTTGGGACCAGTGGAGAAAGAACTGCCAACAGGGGTTAGCCATGTCTTCCCTGGATGGGGAAGGGAATAGGGGCAGATGAACTAAATATTTGACAGCCCTACACAGAATATGTAATATTTTATGCTGATATAGGATGTCAATACACAAAGGCCAACTCTATTAAAGAGTCTGAAAACGTACATTAAACAATTGTGGAAGCATACCATGTTTTCTGGTGCTTTATCTTATTGCACTATACAGATATTGTGTCTTTTACTACAAAACTGAACATTTGTGGCAGCTCTAGGTGAAGCAAGTTTATTGGCGCCATTTTTCCAACAGCATTTGCCCGCTTCGTGACTCTGTGTCACCTTGTGAAATTCTTGCAATATTTCAAACTTTTTCATTATTATTGTACTTGTTATGGTAACCTTTGTTGTTATCATACACCCACAAAAAGATTATGATGCACTGAAGGCTCTGGTGACGGTAGCATTTTGTAGCAATAAAGCATTTTTAAATTAAGGTACAGTATATACATTTTAACACAATCTTATTGAACACTTAATAGACTACAGTATAATGTAAGCACAGCTTTTATATGCGCTGGGAAACCCAAAAAATCGTGTGACTCATTTTATTGTGATATTTGCTTTATTGTGGTTTTCTGGAATCTAACCTACACTATCCCTGAAGGATGCCTGCATGAGCTACAATATTTCATGTTGTATGATAAAAGTAAAATTAGCTACCAGAGATAACAAAACCATACATGAACAGATCAGAACTGGAGTCATATTGGCAATTTTTAAAAAACCACTATTTTGTCAGAAAGATTCAATTACTATCATACTTACACTCTATCATTAAAATTACTAAATGGCCCTTGCCCGGCCAGCATTGCTCATTGGTTGGGCATTGACCTATGAACCAGGAGGTCATGGTTCAATTCCCAATCAGGGCACATGCCTGGGTTGTGGCTCAATCCCCAGTGTGGGGTGTGCAGGAGGCAGCCAATCAAGGATTCTCTCTCATCACCGATGTTTTTATCTCTCTCTTCCTCTGTGAAATCAATAAAAATATTTTTAAAAAACAAAATGGCCCTAGCTGATTAAGGTCTTTTCATTATACCAAGTCACCCCTTAAAAACAGTAGAAAGTGGAGAGCTGGGGGGTGACGGAGGGAGGTAGTTTTTCTTCCCCACCACTATATGTTGTACTGTAAGATTAGAGCAGCAGCAGAAGACTTAAAGAGGAGTTCTAAAGTCACTCGTGTCCTTTTCTGCTTACCGGAAACAGATGAAATAATTGGTGAATCAGCTTTGCCGTGGAGTGCAGGGAAGGTCGACACTGTCAGCTGACTTTGTTTGGCTAATGCAAACCAATCTTTTGTTTCTAAATAGGAGGCCTAGGAAGAAAGCAGCACAAGGGCTTCATGTAAGATTAGCACTATCCTTCCTATCACAAACCTGGACAAGTCGTTATGATATTATTCAACATGCATTATACAATGTGTAAGGGGGAAATTATGCCATGAAAACAAAGAAGGTTATACATGGGGGGTGGAGAGGAGCATTAGCTAAGAAAATAATGGGGAGGAAATTTCAATTCGGATACATTTCGCATTAGATGCCCACAGGGGAAAAAATGAACCCAGTACCCATCAAAGGCTTCGCTCTTCCACCAGAGGCAGGCCACGCCAGCCCCTGGAGTCACTGTCGCTTGGTGCATGGCAGGCACCACGACTCCTGAGTCCGTGGGTGCATCTTTTGCCAGCAGCTCCCATTTCACAGCCTTCTCAGACATTTCATGCCCCTAAATCTGCCTGCCCTGGCTCCGTGTTTTTAATGACTCCTCCCTAATATGACAGAGACTTAGTATTACTCTCAGTAGCACAGGAAGCATCTCGAAGCTCAATTGCCATGTTGCTTGGCAATTGAGCAACTGGTTTTTATGACTTTGCTTGGAATGGATGTTGCCTAAAAACTGATTCCTGACTCCACCTGCCCCCGGATGTAGCCTTCAATTTTCCTGCTGCTTCGTGTACCCTTGATGCAAATCCCAAGCTGACTCTCAGCTTCTCAAATCCCAGTGCTAAGAAGCCCTTTATCTCACCCTTCTGGGCAAAATCCCTCTACCTGAGATTCTCAGGGACATCCTCATAATGGAACCCAAGTTCAACATGAGCAGAGAAGGGACCTTCCAGCATTGCTCTCTCGTCTCCTTTCTCCAGCTGAGTCGGCTGGTTGGCCCTCAGCCTAAGGAACACGCTCAGAAGAGGCAGGACTCAAGTGGACTAGACACTGTTCCCTGACTATTGTGCAGAATGTTCTGAGCAATCAGGCTGCACAATGAGATCAAAAGCAGGAGAGAGAGAGGAAAAACAAGATGGCAGCATAGGATAGACACCGTAAATGCAGCTGTGAACAACTATTTCAGAAAAACCTCGAAAAGAACACACGGACACCACTTGCACCCACAGGACGGCTGGCTGAGTGAAAATCCTACAACTAGAGAAGAGTCTGAGACTCAGAGCAGCAGCGGAAGCAAAGTACAGAGGTACGGAGGCGCGCGCACGGGCTCGGGGAAGGGCTGGCGCCG
>PVJC01050207.1:0-11873 GCA_004026665.1 Murina feae
AAATTGAAATGTTTGCTGCATTTTGCAAGATGTCAATTCTCCAAAAATGTATCTATATACCTCTTTTATTTTGAAGTTTTTTATGTTGATAAAGTCTCTAATTTATCAATTATTTCTGTTAAAAATTGAAGGGAGAGAAGAGGAGAGAGAGAGACTGGTTGCCTCCGCTAACCAGACAGGGGATTAAACCTGCAACCCAGGTACGTGCCCTTGACTTTGATGGGGAATCGAACCTTCTATTTTGCCTTCTCCTAATGGTGAGAGTAGATCTTGGGTACCAGAAGGATCCTGTGTAGAGGAATGGAGGCAGGGGCCCAGGGGGTGATAGGTATGTCTTAGGTAAAATAATGGGCAGTGAATTCTCAGGAACTTCGGCCAAGTGCTCAGCTGCTCTCAGGATGTCCCCAGGCACTGGATGAAGAACTCTGTCTCCTGTTAAGACAGACCATCTTCCAGATCAGAGATAAAACCCTCCATTTCCCAACAACAGGTCAAAGGGAGTTGACTGATTGATGGATGAGTGTTGGTGGTCTGCCTCTTGCCTGACGTGCAGGCGATGACAGGCCTTTACAAACAAGCTGATTTTCCATGTTCAACACGTCTTCTCTACTGACTCACGAGGTTTGTCTGGGATGGGTGGCTTTGGGGACAAAGATAGAGACATTCCCACACATTATCAAGAGCTGCTTCTCCAAGCTCAGGAGCAGACTCAAATCTCTATCAAAAAGACATCAGTGTGGGGACAAGCCAGGCCAGACCTGGCCAATTAACTTGGCTGGGGAAAAAGTAGCTCTAGTTAAGCAACCACAGGGAGAGCCTAGAGTGAGTCATTCATGTTTAAAATTCTGCCCCAGGCTGAGAGTTTCTCCCACCCCATGGGCCTTGGAGGCAAAGGTGCAACTGCGGCCCTTGTGGGCTGATAACAGCCAGTCCCTGGGGAAGAGGCCGGGTCACGAACAGCATCTCTGTGGGGCTGTGAATTCTGCTGTCATAAACCTGGCCCCGAGAGACGGGAGGGTGGTTACACATTCCATCCAGCTGAGGCTCAAGGTCACATGTCAGGACCTCAGGAGATGGAGTCCACATTGGCCTTGAATAGTCCTGTTCTCGCCAGGGCTTTGCTTCCTAGGTAGCTTGTCCTTTCACATGGTGCAATGTACAGACCTTGTAACAGAAACCACACCTGAAACTTGTATGTTCATGTTGACCAGTGTCACCTCAATCAATTTAATAATAATAAAGATAAAGATAAAATAAAACTACTTAAGGCCATAAAAAGCAAAAAAAAAAAACCCAAAAAACAAAAAACTTGTTCTTTGTTTTACCTCTGGTTGGGTCCCCTCATCCCCAGGTTTTAAAAATAGACATTAAGATTTAAAATCAATTATTTTCTGCAGAAATCACAACCTTACAGCACTACTATAGTCCTTTCACTTGAATCTTGTTTGGTTATGATTTTCAGCTGATAATTCATCTTTACTAGGAAAGTATATGGTTCTGGTAAATTAAAAATTACAAATAAAAACTTCCAATAAAGCAAAAATTAAACAATTTTCATTATATAACTTTTGGCTAAATAACCCATTCCGGACAGTGTGTAATAATAGAGCTACACTGACCTGGTGTTCAGTGGCCTCCCGGGGAATGGTCAGCCCCTTTGGCTTGGACACTGAGCTGTTGGTTTACCTTCAAATCTGAAATAACCAGGACTAAAATTTTGACTCTGATGTTTCCCCTGAAGGAAAAAGTCAGAAAAGGCGAAGCTCATGCAACCAGCAGGGGAGATAATTTGCTGTTCTGACTCTGCCTGGCTTGGTTTGGCTCTGGGGTCACTCTGCTGGTCTCTGCCATGGCCATGTGCCGGGTAACATAAGGAAGATTGCCCCAAAGGGGTTGTTTTTGTTTTGTTTTGTTTTGTTTATACTCTTTTCTTATATAATATCCCTCTTTCCAGATTATTCTTCAATTCAGGGAAAGATCGGGGCAGCTTCATGATGCTGGGCAGTGGCATATCTTTTAAGTAACCTATAAAATCCGTCTTTTTCAAAACTGACAAAACGATTTTCTCAGAGGGTTTAACCTGCTCAACCTGAATGAGCTTCCTTCTCCTTCTCTTGAGGTGGAGAAGAGTGCAGAGGTTTTAATATTCCCCGTGCAAGAGGAAAACTGCACCAGGTTTGGATCCAGCCCAGGTTCCAATCCTAGAATTGAGATCTACTAGCCAGGCAACCTTTGGGCAGATTTCTTTACCTCTCTGAATCTCAGTTTCTTCACAGGACACAGTAAGCATCCATCTCATGGAGATGTGAGGATTAAATGAGAGAATCCCAATGTCCCATATGTCCACCACAGGGTAGACATGCAGTATGAGCTATGGCTGCTAATGTTATTGTTTATAGTGTTACTAGAGGTCCAGTGCATGAAATTCATGCATGGGTAGGGTCCCCAGGCCTGGCTCAGTGATCAGGACCCATCAGTGGGGTGACCTGGGGGCAATCAGGGCTCCCACTCACACCCTTGGCCTGGCACCGCATGCTTACCTGCTCCACCATGCTGCCACTATCCCACTCTCATCAGGGCCCACCGGGGTCAGCAGTACCTGTACTGCCGCCTGCTGCCAGCACTTCCGATGCTGCCCACTATGTTCTGCACTGCCCCCTGGTGGTCAGCTCACACCTAACTCTGGGTTGGTTGAACTTCCGCCAGTTCATATTAGCCTTTTATTATACAGGATTAAAAGAGCAAGTGGTTGTTTCAGCCTTGTTGCAAGCTGATTAGCAGAACAAAATTTTGATTTTATTTTTATATGTTTCATGCTGAGGGAATAAAAGCCATCATGCATTCAGTGAAATAAATAGATTCTGTTAGACATCTGGGGAACAGACTCATCTTGGCTATTCATCAGCCCCCAACCTTGGTAAGTTATCTATTTCTGAGAATCTGTTTCCTTGTTTTCCAACTGGACAATCAGACCTGCTTCTCTGGTCCCACAGAGCTGGTAAGAGGGGACACACCACATGGCATGTGTAAAGGCAGTTTAGAAAAACTTTCAAGCACTATCCAGAGTAAAAGGTATTATTGTTGGGGTGTAGGAAGCTGAGCTTGTGTGAGCATATTTTGATTTGAGTGTGAACTCAAAGGCAGGTATGAGGAACACCAGTCCTGCTCATTTTGGTAACTCTAGGACACTCGTAGGTATTCAAAATGTTGATTTGTTTTGTTAAGAGACCAGCTAAGAATCTTGAACCGCTCTCCTCTCTCTCCCTCTCTCTCTCCCTTTCCTTTGTCAGGGTTTAATTTTCTTCACATATAATTTTATTTCACTGTTGCAGACATTAGTGTCTTCACCAATTGTGAAAGGAGCCCTGTGAGTTAAGAGCCTTAATTAGTTGAGCCTGCAACACTGGAAGCAATCACCACTCTTCTACACTTGGATGTTAACTCAGGAATTGCTTTCTGCTGCAGACATCCTCTCTGCAATGGAAGGGAAGAGTGCAAAAGCGGGGCAGAGTGCAGGTGTCTGACAAACCCATCCACAGGTTCCACTGCAGTTGGAATTAAGTTCAGAGTTTTCAAGGTGCCTTTGAGGCTTACCTGGACCAAATATGCATTTGTGCCCACTTCCTTTTTTTTTAAATTTGTTTAATCCTCACCTGAGGATATTTTTCCATTTACTTTTTTTTTTTTTTTTTTTTTTTTTTTTTTTTTTTTTTTAGGGAGAGTGGGAGAGGGAAAGACAGAGAGATATATATTGATGTGAGAGAAACACATCAATTGGTTACCTCTTGCACTGCCGTGACCAGGGCCTGGGCCGGGGAGGAGACTGCAACCAGGGTATGTGCTCTTGATCAGAATTGAACCCAGGACCCTTCAGTCCACAGGCCAACGCTCTATCCACTGAGCCAAACTGGCTAGGGCTCCTCCCCACTTCTTTAGCCCAGTCTCTAGCTTCTCTGCCCTGAGCTTGCTCCTGAGATGTATTTTCAGTTCCTTGAAGGTAATGCCCTCTTTTAAACCTGAGCACCCCTTTCCATTGCCTCAGATGACCTAGTTCCAATCTCCTCACCATCATGACTTCTCCCTCTAGATTTGCTTTAGTTTGTCTGGTTGATAGTTTTGTGGATTCTGTTTTGACTGAGACCTGGGGTATTTTTAGCTACCCTGGCAATAACCTTCCTTCTTACCCTGCCACCCCCCTCCCTTTTAAATAGACTTTATTTTTTAGAGCAGATTTAGGTTCAAAGCAAAATTGAGTACAAATTACAAAGAGTTCCCATATAACCCCTGCCCCTACACATGAATAGCCTCCTGCACTATCAACATCTTCCACCAGAGTAGTATATTTGTTATAATCAATAACCTACATTGACATATTAGGGTTCACACCTGGTGAGGTAAATTCTATGGTTTTGGACAAATGTCTAATGACATGTATCTATCATTGTAGTATCATCAGGGTAGTTTGACTGCCCTTAAATATACTCTGTGCTCCAAATATTCATTTGTTTCCTCTTCCTAATTCCTGGAAATCACTGATCTTTATATTGTCTCATAATTTTGTCTTTTCCACAAGGTCATATATTTGGAATCATACAATATATAGCCACTTATTTATTTAATACTAGAGGCCCAATGCACGAAATTCATGCAAGAGTAGGCCTTCCTTCCCCAGGCTGCCAGCACTGACTTCCTTCTGGCACCCAGGATTCCCTCCCAGCCCCGGCTTCATCTAGAAGGTTTTATGGTCTAATTAGCATATTATGCTTTTATTATTATAGATTTTACTTATTTTTTAGAGAGCAAGGAAGAGAGAGAAAGAAACATCAATCAGTTGCCTTCTGCATGCCCCCCACTGGAGACTGAGCCCACAACCTGGGCATGTGCCCTGACCAGGAATCAAACCCCCAAACTTATGATGCACAAGATGATGCCCAATCAACTAAGCCACACTGGTCAGGATAGTATGTAGCCTTTTTAGATTGGTGTCTTTCACTGAGTAATAAGCACTTAAATTTTTCCAAGTCTTTTCATGGCTTATAGCTCATTTCTTTTTAGTGTTGAACAATATTAGTGTTGTATCAATGTGTCACAATTTACTTCTTCATTCACTTACTGATGGGCATCTTGGTTAATTCAAAGTTTTAGAAATTATTAATAAAATGGCTATAATTATCTGTCTACAGATTTCTATGTGGACATAAGTTTTAAACTACTTTGGGTAAATTCTGTGGACCTAAATGAGTAATATATCTGTAAAAATGGACTCCTCATAGTCAACTGGGCACAAATTCATAACTAGAGTCTAGAAGCCATTATTAACAGAGGCCTCTCACTAATGCTGATATCAGGGAAAAGCTACAGACTAAACTTCTAATTCTAAGCCTTGTGCATTGTGTTCCTGTTGTCTGAGCCAAACCCATAAGGGAGTTCCTTGAATCATTTTTCAACCAATGGGCTGAGACCTGCCCTGTCCAATTACAGTTTTCCTGACCAACCAGAGCAGCTCCATAATGACCAATCAGGATGCAAGATTTTGACTGATCAGAACAGTGCTATTTGGACCAATCAAAACTGTACAAATTTGGATTCCTGAGCTGCATAAAAATCGACCAATCAGGGATCAGGGCAGGCACTTTCTTCATGTAAGCTGGCCTCCTGTCTGTCTCTGGGGGATATAATTTCAGTTTCCTCCAATGATTGCTATTCCTGGTTTGATAACTTTACCTGAATAAAGTTTCTCTTTTTTCTGCACCCTGGCTTGGGGATTCCTGTTGGCTTTAGATTGGTGGCAGCAACCTTTTGTTGACAATACCAAAAAGTGCAATTACCAGATTGTATGGTAAAAGTGTATTTGTTGTTTTTAAGAAATTGCCAAATTGTCTTCCAAAGTGGCTGCATCATTTTGCTGCCCTTTTAAGGCTCAGCTTGGTCATTTTGCTGCCCTTTTAAGGCTCAGCTTGGTCATTTCCCTGCCCTTTTAAGACACAGCTTGGCCAGCTGTGCCAAGGCACAACATTGACTTCTTAGGTAAATGGTACCCCAATTCTCAGTGACCAAAGGTCTCGAGAGACACTGTTATGATATGGCAGGGTGCACATTCTGGGGCAGTACAGGACAACTTCCTGCCTCATGCTCAATTAACCTAATGTGTGTTATTAGTGTGTCTGAACTGGGGCAACTTATAATGTATTCAACTTATACTGTATTCAACTTATCTATTCAACTTATTTATTGTTGAAAGTCAGAGAAGCACCATTGCATGTTTGAAATGTGTGTGTGTGTATAAGACCCGGAAAGCATGGCTGTCCCTTCTTCCTCAACACTCACACGTCCAGCTGTGTCCTTCTCCTCTTCTCTGTAGCTCGCCTACCAACTAGCTGGGCATCCCTTCTCATTCATTGGGGATTTGCCTTTTGACTCACAGTTGTTGTTGGTGGTGTCTTATCTCGCTATCATGAAATATACCCCTGACTTCTCAGTTCTATAAGCTTCTCATTTCAACGAGCTTTCCCTCACCTTTCTCCGGCGCCCCACTCCCATAATCACTATCAGAACCCTCACATCAGTACAATCTGCACTGCTCAGAAATCTCAGTTTCAAACAAGTCACTCTCTAAAATACTACAATCTATTTTTTTTTTCAGATGCACTCACCACAATTCTTTGAATTCAATCCCTCTAATCCCTTGATCCCACATCTTTCTCCTGATCCATCAGCCCCCTTCTGTCTTCTCATCATCCCACATTTAACGCAAATCCTAGAGTCGATCTTCCTGCCATGTCCTTGCATTTCCTTCTGTTATTTACGCCTGGCTGGCAAGCCCCAATACCCACTGAAGTTCCCTCTGCTTTCTCTGGGCCTGTCAGGAGCCGCTCCAAGTTGCTGATTAACAATCAACCAACAAAGCTTCATTGAAAGTCTCAATCTCAAACCATACGGCCACTAGTCCTCCTGGCAAACCTGTCATGCCTTCCTAGGTAACTTCCCCATTTTCTGAAATGACATTTCATACCTTGTTCTGTCTGCACACCTCCCACACTCTCTTCCCGTAAATCCTGGCTAATTAGAGAGCCTCAAACTCCCTGAGTGAATTAGCAGCCAGAGAGGAACAAGTTCATCTTCTCACCCAATCTAGAAACACTTCCAAATTGGCACCTGGCTTCTGCTTCCTTTCTCTTGGGGGAGAAAGCCTCTCCTAACAATAACATTCCTCCTCTGGATGAGCTCATCTCTAGAGGAGTTTGTTCCTTTAGTGATCATTTTCTGCATAATCACATCATCAGAGTCCCTCCCTCTCCAATGCTTCCTTTCTCTTTTTATTTATTTAAATTTTTATTCATGGAAATTTAGGCTGTTTCCAGGTTTGGGCTACTATAAATTAGGCATCCCTGGATATTCTTGCACTAATCCTTTTGTAGGCTTATGTTTCACTTACGCATTTCATTTTTGATCCTATGATGGTTTAAGCTTAACTCCATCAAAAACTGCCCAACAGCTCTTTAAAGGGGCTGCACCATTTTGCATTCTGATGAAAGCAGTGTAGTCCCAGGTGCTTCACTTCCCTGCCAAATTTAGGATTATCAGCCTTTTTATCTTCATGATTCCAATGATGCAAGAAGTGCTCAGCACAGTTCCTGGCATAAGATTTGCCCTCCACAGAGGTTAGCTATTACTATCAGGGTAAATGCTCAAACATTCTAAGTAAAGGGCATCTAAGTTTCTTCTCCCTTATAACCATTTTACTCTTGTTTCAAGCCCTCTGAAGCCCACGTTACAATAACCTCCGGTGTTGACCATGCACCTGATTGCGTATTATGTTTAAAGAGATGCCAAGGGGAAAAAATGAAGACTTATCTAACTCTTTGTAATATTTTAAGCAATGAAACAAAAATTTAAAAAGAGCATATCAGGAAACTTTCTAAAAAATGTGATTTTAATAAAAAAAAAAAAAGAGATGCCTAGGTCTATTAAAGTACCGTCTTGGCTTTATAAAGAGGACAGCGCAATGCCTCCCACGATAAACAGCAAGTGCTCAATAAATACCACAGCTTCACCTTTCTGCTGCAGCTGCCTGGAGTGTAACTTTCCACCCTGCTTCGCTCTGGGCTATGTTCCCATCGCCTGGGGATTCCATTGTCTTTTGAGCTGCGCTTTGCCCGTCCCACAACAGCAGGTCTGGGCCACCAGCACCTCATCCAGCCTGCAAACCGGGGTGTCCCCTCTCTTAACCACAGCTTGGGGACCGGGGCGGGCGGGGGTGGGAGGGAGGTGGGGATCCTTGCGCTCAGAAACGGAAGTCTGAGCGGGACCAGACACGTGCTGGTCTCTGAGCGGCAGAGCAAGCAGCTCCATGGCAGCTGCTCCTGAGCAAGCTGCCGAGGGACCCCCTCCTTTTGGCAAAGCCTGCACCTCAAGTCCTCCTCCTGTTTCCACGTGTTTCTCCGCCTCTTGCCGGGGCTTAATTACTTAGCTCCCTCCCTACTGGCCTCCTGCCGGGCGGTGCGGAGCGCTCCACGGGTCTGCACCTCTGGCGGCAGCGGGATCTCGGCACACGAGGGGCCGAGATGCCCGAGAACGGATCCTTCCGCAACTGCTGCGAGGCCGGAGCGGGCGGCGGACAGCCGTCGGGGAACCCTCGGCCCCCCTGGGTGGCGCCCGCTCTGTTCTCGGTGCTCGCGTTCACCACCGTGGTGGACGTGCTGGGCAACCTGCTGGTCATCCTCTCGGTGCTCAGGAACCGCAAGCTCCGCAACTACGCAGGTGAGCGCCACGCCCGCGTCTGGGATCAGGCGACCTCGCCATCCGCCGCCGCCCCGTCACTCCTCCTGGGTGCCGAGGGTCCCCAGTTCTTTTCTCTGTAATCTAGTCCCCAAGTTTGGTCATGAACTCAGAAGTTAGGGTGAGTTGCTGCCTTCTCCCTGGACGTGCGGCTCCGAGGCTGTCCTCTTGGAGTTGCTGAGGGCGCACTTGGCGCACCGGTGCGAGAACAACTTGGGGAAAGTTTTTCTTGCGCCCTTGGTGACGGGGCGCAGGAGCTGTGGGTACCCCCGCGGCTGGACAGCCTCGCCCTCCCTGGAGCTCCAGCTTGTGCCGGTCCAGATGGGGCCCTTCTTTGGCCATGGGCATCTCAGGATCTTGAATACTTCTCACTCTCCCCTCAAGCGCTGTGGCTTTAAGCAATGGGTGCTTAGAAAGTATTTGCTAAGACAATGAGTGAATTAATGGAAGCATTCCGTGGTTTTGTGTCAGGATCTTATCTTCAGGCCATTTGAAGATCCAGTTCCAACCAGAGAGCGCAAATGCAGAAATCTGCAGGCCCTGCCTACACCAGCTGGATTGCTTTGAGATGGTGTGTTTTGGCTGTTTATTTGTTGGTTTGTTTTTGTCTTGAAGACAGGGCATTCGTGAGATTGATCGAAGATTAAAACAGTGATTTGGCCAAATAGTGCTGAGGTCTTGAAAATATTTCCCCCCTTGCAGCCCTCTCTCATTTCCGTTTTCTGAGTCTCAGGTCTGTAAGGGAACACAGCCAGAGGGAGGGTGTAGTGAACTCTGGCCCTGGAGGGTCCTAGGAGTGTGCTGACCATTTCTGCTTGGGAGGAAGCTCAGGGACCTATTTGTCAATTTGTAATTTCCCAGTTTGGGCCTTAGAGGCTACTCATATATTGGCGTGAATTAAAATGAAAAGGTAACAGCAGAAAGCCAACCATATAGCTTAAACATGCTTTCCTAAGGAGCTAGACTGTTCAGAATGGCCATTTTTAGTCAATGGTTATATGTTTACATTTCGGGGGGCCCTGTGACTCTAGGATTTTTACCTAAAGAACAAACAAACAAAAGTGAGCTTCTGTCCCTAACTGTGGAAAACAATAACTCAGCCCTTTCAGTAGCGGTGGCTAGTATTATTTGGAATATTTTCAAGATATTATTGTGTCTTTGAGGAAAAGGCTGTATATTAGGAAAGAGCAGGCTATGATTAGAAAGCTGTATTTAATACTGTCCATCACATCATCTATTTGCAGCAGCCACAAACATTCATTTCCTTCACAGAGGGACAGGGGCAAGCAGGAGCGTGCCCTCCAGGTTCTGACACCGGCCATCCCTCTCCCTTACTGATAGGGTGTTTAGAGCAGGCCTGGTGAGGCTGTGCCCTGCTCAGTACTGTGGGCTGCCTGCCATGAGCTGGTGTCTGAGGGCAGAGTGTGCCACTTCCCCTCTTCTGTCCTGCTGGCCTTTTCTGCACTGCTAGCCGGGCTCACAGAAACCTTAGTGATTTCAGAACAAGGCCGGAGCAGGTCATGCACGTGTTACATTTCTGCCACGTTCTCTCTTCCATCCTTCCTGCCTCCTGTTGAGTCTGTACAGCTTCAGCACCAGAAAATAAAAACTTAACACTAAATCGACATGACATTGATTCCTCACACACTGGTGACTGCTCTAGGCATTCATTTTAACCATTTGGCTTTGAAAATGATAGTAATGAAAAATCATAGTACTGACTTAAAATAATGTTGGCAGAGTGAGATTTCAGAAGGTGCTTAAAAACTTAACTTTGAGCCCACCTGGTGTGGTTCAGTGGTTGAGTGTCAACCCGTGAACCAGAAGTTCATGGTTTGATTCCCACTCAGGGCACTTGCCTGAGTTCCAGGCTTGAGCCCCACCCAGTCAGGGCTGTGCGAGAGGCAGCCAATCAACCATTCTCTCTTATTGATGTTTCTACCTCTTTCTTCCTCTCCCTTCCTCGTAAAATATTTATATAGTTTAAAAACTGAATTTTGAATAGTTAGCACCATTCATTCCACTATTAATCAGGTCTACTCTTAATAAAGAGTTTGGGTTCCCTTTAAGAAATACTTATCTCAGAACTTTCTGTAATTAAGTCTGGTTCCTTAATTCCTTGGTGTTAAGATAAGCATGACAATGAGAACACATATTTCCGATAACCAAGACACACAGCTCATATTAAGGCCATGGCATCTTTCATAGCAGACGTCAGTATCCTTTACCTGCCTGTTACAAACCCCGTTTCTCTGTGGGGTAGATCCATGGCATTCTTAACAGGGGTGTTCCTGATGGCAGGTTACGTACGTGGTCAGAGTCATTGTCCTCTTTTTTTTTTTTTTTTTTTCAGGACTGCCCTGTCTGCCGCTTCTTTTGCTGCAGGCGTTGGGTTGACTTTTTCAGAGGTGGAACTAGAGAAACACAGACAGGAGGAATGGAGGGAAGGAGGGAGACAGATACAGGGAACTGACTCCACTTAGAAGGTAAGGCCAGGTGTATGCTCTCTGTGCTGTATTCTCAGAGCCTCGCACAGCACATTTGGCACAGGGTTGGCATCTCATCCTTCTCAGCGTGTGCTTCCTCGGTACCTGTCACACTTTGGGCTCTCCTGACAGCACCTGAGGACTTTCCCTGTACCTGGCACTGCTACTCTTACCCCAGACAAGACCTCTCTAATGTCAGTCCCTGGATTTTTACTATCTCTTCCTTCCCATGCTGTTCTGGAACCTTCCTCCATCAAAGTCCTTATCTCTTTTCTGTGTTTTTAGTGTCTGCCTCTTTCCCTTTAGCCAACACATACACAGACATACAGCGGTCTTCAGTGTTTAAAAGAAAAAGAAACTTTCCTTGATTTTTATGTCTCCTTCTATCTTCCTTCCCTTCTCAGCAGACATCTATCTAATATAATAAAAGAGAAACATGCAAATTTGACCGTTACCACCAGCCAATCAGAGCGGCTGTATGCAAATTAACCCAGCCAAGATAGAGGCCAACAGCCATGGAGCTAGAGCAAACCAGAGGGTTCTGTTGCAACTGCCTGCCTAGGCTGGCTGAGCCTCTGCTCACAGCCACGCCCACCAGCCAATCAGAGC
>PVJC01050208.1:0-11899 GCA_004026665.1 Murina feae
GGAAGCTAACCCAGCCTGGTGTTCACTGTAAGAGCAGAACGTTTCCCAACCGCCCAGCTCAGCTCCCCGAGGGCAAGGGCTCCCCATGCTGAGCGCCAATTTAGCGTTTAAATTTAGTATCGGAGCCTCCTGTTCGTGCTTGAGATCTTGCCCAGGAACACACATGTGCTCAGGTTCCCGAAATACACGTGGGTTCCCGGAATTCTTGCTACTGACGTGTGACGAGATTTTAGAGTTTACCCGGAAGAATAAAAAGGTGGGAAAAGCTCCTGTGAACAATGTGACAGCGGATCGCTGAGAACTCAGAGCCAGGTGACCCCCCTGGTGTTTTGTTTACCAACATCTGCCACCCAACGCCAGTTCCCCTGAGAAACAGGCCTGCCGATTGGTTGCGAATGGGAGGGTAACCAGCTGGCCCTGATTCCTTAGTGCCCACAGCTCCTGTTGCTGGTCACACACACCAGTCCACCTGCAGGCACAGAGGTGGGCACAGCTCAGACCTCCAGAGGGTAACCTTCCCATCCTAAAGGTAAGGTGACCAGATTTAAAGCGGTACACCATTGACGGGGGGGTGGGGAGGGTTGGTGGGGGGGGGGTGGATGGGGGGGGGGGGTGGGTGGGTGGTCCCGTGGCGTTTCTGCTGCAGGGTTTCTTTCTTGCTGCACAGGGGCTGTCAGATCTTCTGGACGCGGCCTTGGTCAGACCCGTGCGCACAGACGGCCTTTCCCCTGGCTCCGCGCCTACCTGTGCCCATCTTGGTAAAGAGCAGACACGCCGCATGCTGATGAAGGTCAATGTGTTCCTTTTAATAGTTGTGTAATATCACTAAAAATATTACAAAGAGTAATCGGTACTTTTTTAAAACGCCGCAGGACTCGGGACAAATTGTTAAAAATCGAGACTGTCCTGCCAAAGGCGGGACGTCTGGTCACCTTACTAAAGGGCTAACGAGGAGGTCCCAGGGGCCCTGGCCGCAGCTCAGTGGGTTACAGCATCGTCGCCATTCGCCAAGGTTGTGGGTTTGATCCTTGGTTGGGGCACATGCAAGAGGCAACCAAATCGATGTCTCTCTCTATTAAATCTATAAAATAATGAAAAAGAGACATCTTTGAGGGAAGCAAGACCAGGAGGCAGTCCTGGGGGAGGCAGTGCTCTGGGCCTAGAGCAGGCGCCTGTGGGTGTGGGGCGGAGTCGAGCCTTGCTGTTGGCAGATCTCCGCTTCTGCCCGAGCAGTGCCCCCTGGGCCCCAGTCGTGACTATGTCCCCGATGGTGCAAGGTCCCAGGGTGGCAACAGCGCCCCAGCCTGGGGACAAACGCACCTGCAGTTTGAAAACAGCCTCTGAGGTTGGCTCTCACCACCCCCACTTGTCATGGTGCTGAGGTGGGAGGACATGACCTGTGTGTCCCCCTGAAGCCACAGGTGCTCGTGGTGACCCTCCTGGTGCAGGTGCCCCGCTGGCCGGCCCCCAGCTGCACACTGCCTCTTGTTGCCACCACGGGGCATGACCTCCTGTCGGGGGAGACATTTCGGTTCCTTCTTTTCACATGTTGTTCCTTTGGTCTGATTCGGATGTGATAAAACACGGGTCATGTGGCCCACGTGGTGGGTCAGGGCCACAGGCCAGCACAGAAAGAGCACAGGCGTGGCTAGGAAGCCCAGAGGGTTCTCACGTCATTTCCACGCTGTCCTCCTGGCATTGACCGCACCCACAGCCAGTCTGTGGTGTGGGTCGCAGGAACCATTGCGTGCTCAGCGATCATGCTCCTCGTCAGCACAGTGCTCAGGATGGTAATGCGTGTGGCTGCATGCGTGGGTGTCAATGCCTCTTGTAGGGGTAAGGAGTGTCCGCTGTGTGAGGTGCCACCAGGGCCTGTGAGCTGCCTTGACACGGTCGGGCTCTCCCTGGGGACGATGGATGCGCATCCTTTCCTGGGAGTGTGGTTTCGTATCTCTTGAATACACACCTGGCGGGGGAGGCCAGGTCTCGGGGATGATGGCTCCCTTAGGAGGGAACTGGCTGTCTCCCAGGTGACCGCCGTCACCTGGTCCCTCGCCTCCGGGTGCCGGGTGTGCACACGCGGGACCAGCCGGGCTAGGACACAGAGGCTTCCAGATGCTGTCATTTGCACCTGCTCGCTGGCCTCCTGCTGCTGTGCGCCTTCTGCTGAGGTCCCGCCCGTTGGTCCCGTGGCGTTTCTGCTGCAGGGTTTCTTTCTTGCTGCACAGGGGCTGTCAGATCTTCTGGACGCGGCCTTGGTCAGACCCGTGCGCACAGACGGCCTTTCCCCTGGCTCCGCGCCTACCTGTGCCCATCTTGGTAAAGAGCAGACACGCCGCATGCTGATGAAGGTCAATGTGTTCCTTTTAATAGTTGTGTATGTGTGCGTGTGCGTGCATGTGCGTGTGTGAGTGTGTGTGTGTGAATGTGTGAGTGTGTGTCCTGGAAATATTGGCCTAAATCCCAGTGGCAGTGAGTGTCCTGGAGGCCCTGGGCCCTGAAGCATGCTGGTCCCTGGTCCTGTCTGTGGGGTGCTGTGGGAGGGTGGTAGGGGTCAGGGTAGTTGCTTTACTCCACAGACCTGGCCCGCTTGTTTGAAAGAGCTCGCGTTTCCATGGAAGCGTCAGAGCACGTTGTCAAGAATCCACTGGCCACGCATGTATGGTTCTCTGTCCGGACCCTGGGCCCAGCCCCCGGGGCTGTGTCTGTCCCCACAACAGGAGGGCACCCCGTGTCACTGTCGGAGGACACGCCCGCGACTTTGCTGGAGAGAACCGGCACCTTTAACAATGCACTGGCTCCGAGCCATTTACTATTTACAAGAATAAACACTCGTCTGAGCCGCAAAAGGCACGCCTCTCCCGGGACTCAGCCTCCCCATTTCCTGAGCTCCGCTTAGAGGAATTTCTAGACCATTCTGCTTTATGCTGTAGAGAGTGGCAGGTTTAAAGTCATATTTTCCAAATATTTGTGAGTCCATGGAAATATAATGAACTTTTATAAACAGGCCCTGTGTTCTGTCATCTCACTGAATGGATTTATGAGTTTCTGTGCTTATTTTTATTAAATCCAGGGGAGAGCTCTCCACACACAAGTCTGTCTTCTCTGGATAGTGACAGTTTTGCTTGTTTTAGGAAAGGCTTTTAGTTGGAACACCCACTGAGCCGTGCCATCTGGGTGCCCCCTTCAGGGATGCCCACCACCCTCCCACATGCATAAAACCACTGTGAACAATCAGCATATTTCCATGTACACGTTCCTGTGGAAATAAGCACAAATATCTTTATTCAAAACACGAGGGCCCTTACCACCCTCAGGGACAACCTGCCATTGATTTTACCCGACATTGGATGTCACTGTTGTAGTTTTATAATTAACTCTTCCTCCGCTCCCTCCCCTGCCCCCCCCACCAAAAAAACCCCAACACAAACAAAAAACCGATTTATGGAAAAAAGAACTTCCTAATCAGTATTCTCAAAATAGAAAAAGACATGAATCCGTATTTACAGTTTTCATCATGTAGAGAGATGCAGCCCCTTCAGAAACCCTCATTTCTTTGTAGGACTTACTTTTGATTTATTTAATTATCTATCTATCTATCTATCTATCTATCTATCTATCTATCTATCTATCTATCTATCTCAGGGAGGAAGGGAGAGGGAGAGAGAGATGGAAATATCGATGGTGAGAGAGAATCATGGATTGGCTGCCTCCTGCACGCTCCCTACTGAGAATCAAGCCTACAACCTGGGCATGTGCCCTTGATGGGAATCGACCCCAGGGCCCTTCAGCCCACAGGCCAATGCTCTATCCACTGAGCAAAACCAGCGAGGGTGGACCTACTGGTTTTGAAGAGCAAGCTCATGGGTACCACAGCGTCTGGGCACTGTCCACGAGTGACACCCACATGGGTCAGTGCTGAAGGCCCTGAGCAAGGAGGGAGCCATGAGGCGGGTGAGGCAGGTCTCCCCGGGCACTTGGCCCGAGATGCCCTGGCCTGCTGGGCACAGGGAGGCCTTCGGTGCTGTTCTCTGCACCTGACACGACACGGCAGTGTCCCTCCATGTGTCTGCAGTGAAGGATTCGAGCTCGTTGCCTGTCACTTCCTACCAGAGGGAAAGTAAGTGTGTGTCTCATGACTGTTCCCGGGAGCCCCCGAGTGGCTCAGACTGCCTGTCGCTGTGTCCAATCACGAAGGCAGGTTGCATCCTACAAGGTGTTTACCGAAAAGGCCAGCCCACCAAGAAGACAGGTGCTTACAGGCATCAACTCCTGCCTCCCAGCAGGTGCAGGGGGCGGGACTATGAAGGGGAAGGGGTTGGGGTGGGGTTGGGAATGGAATGCAGCTGCGTGCAGGCCGGGGTCCGCAGACGTCAGCTATTGCCCTCAGGCATCAGGAGATGAGATGATGTGGATGAGATGATGTTTTGACCCTGCTTGTCGGTTCTGCTTGCTGGTTCACAGCTGAGTCACCTCCCTAACCACTTTCCACGGGCCTTGAAAAGGAAACTTAAGAAAAATTTATCCCCCTTTCACATATAAGAAACTAAACCCCTTATTCACATAAGAACATGTGCTCTAAGAATAAAGAATAAGTCCAAGTTAGCAAAACCTGTCAGTAGAGTTGGCCTTTGATAAGTGTAATCTTATTAACATCCACCATATGCACTCTGAGGGTTATGAGAGTACAACACCATGATGCACATTTACATAAAACTGAGGCAGGGCTCAGTGGCTGGGCATAGACCCATGGACCAGGAGGTCACTGCTGGACTCCCGGGCACCTGCCCGGGATGTGGGCTCGATCCCCAACAGGGGCGTGCAGGAGGCAGCCGATCCATGTTTCTCGCTCATCATTCATGTTTCTTTCTCCCTCTCCCTCCCTCTCTGAAATCAATAAGAAATTCCATGTGCTCATTCTTTGAGGATTTAGAAAAGATGTTTATATCTTTTAGAATCTGAGCGGCCTCTGCCAGCCTCACTCATTGTAATGGGGACTCACTCCTTCACATGTGTCGCCTCCCCTCTTGCTCCCAGAGCCCAGACACCCACACCACGTGCACAGGGAAGACCTGTGAGAGTCGCTCACTCCCGGGGAAGAAATGCGCTCGGGACGCCTCCAGTGCGGAGCCCTGCGCTGGTGAGGGGCACGGTTAAGACCGTGTGTCAAAGGTGCAGGTAAAAAAGGAAGCGGGAGCCCACCTCCCATGGACAGTAGGTGACCCTTCACACAATCTGAGACCCCGTGGGAGCAAACATGGAGGGATGAGGCGTGATGAGCTGTGCGGGGCCACAGGAGGGGATTTTGTCTCTGGTCCACGCAGGAAAACACCGATGATGAGACACAGAGGAAGGAGGCTGGGGGTCTCCCATGGAGCGGGTGGGGTCTG
Organism: Murina feae; assembly: GCA_004026665.1. Classification (NCBI taxonomy): domain Eukaryota; kingdom Metazoa; phylum Chordata; class Mammalia; order Chiroptera; family Vespertilionidae; genus Murina; species Murina feae. The sequence goes on from PVJC01050208.1 coordinate 5,391, forward strand.
GCCCATGCTTGCATTTTTATTTTTTCGATCACTGCTCTCACCCCAGCCCCTTCCCCTTCATAGCCCCGTCCCCTGCATCTGCTGGAAGGCAGGATTCCGTGCCTGTAAGCGTCTGTCTTCTTGGTGGGCTGGCCGCCACAGTAATTTCTCTCTGCGCGGCATGTGAATGAGTAGTAAACGTTGGTCCTGGTCCTCCGCGAAGGCATGGATGATTAAACATACCCCTCTTCTCTCCCAGAAGTGACCACATGTTTTCATGCAAAATCTGAGAGCATTTCTGTCCTGATACCTGGTGAAAAGACAATGATGGATGGGAGAGGATAACTGTCTAAGATGCTTAGTTCTGTGCCATTAGAATGACGAGTTACTCAGTACCTGCAGCCCACACAAGCCCGCAGGGTTTAGAAACAGGCGACTTGGCTCATAGGAGAGAAGCAGTGGTCTTTTTTGGTTCACTAATAAGAAAACTGAAAACATTAGATTCTTAAAAAAATGCATTTACCTGTGATAAACAGTCCCCACCGCCTCTTTATTATGCAAAGTGCAGTTCAACAACAAACCTCTCTAAACACCAGCACAGGTAGAATCCTTTAAATGCTATCACTGGGATTAAAATAATGCCAGTGCTGCCCTCCTATTAAAGTTTAATGTGGGTTTTCTTTCATAATAAGTGGGTATACTCCATGATATGGCAAGGACCGATTGCTAAGGGACTACAGCAGTTCTAATTAAAGGGAAGTATTGCACATCTGTGAATATGCAAATAAGTCATGCATATGCATTGAGTGTGGCTTAAGTGCCCCATAGACCAGGTTGAGCTGTAAATTATCATTTTAAGTGATTAATTTATTGTAATAAGTTCTTAAAATGTTCACATTCGGGTGTAAAAAGATCTTTCTGTCTTAACTAAGATAATGGAGAGTTCTATAACCATAGAATGAAGAGAAATTTCATTGTTATTTCTTACAAAGTGTTTCTTTAAATTTTATTTTAGTTTTAAATGTCTTTTCATATTTTTTTACTGCTTTCAGAGACAGGGAAAGAGAGAGAGACATCAATGATGAGAGAGAATCATAGATGGGCTGCCTCCTACGTGCTCCACGCTGGGAATGGGGCCCACAACCCGGGCCTTTGCCCTGACCAGGAGCTGAACCATGACCTCCTGGTTCGTAGGCCAACCCTTAACCACTGAGCCACACTGGCCAGGCTATTGATTTTCATGAACGAGCATTTATTGTGTTGCAAAAATTGAATGAGTAAAAAAAAACCCTCCAAAACAAACCCATCGAGTTATAATAACTTTTGCTTAGTCGTTGAAATTTTTAACGCAGATGGACTGTACACCTCTCACCCGCGTTCCTCTCTCACACTCGCTGGGAGCAGTTAAGGATCGTAACTACGAGGCCCAGATTGGATCTTCTCTGCTTCCCAGTGTCATTGAGGCCAGAGCTTCATTCCTTTGAGCCTCAGTAAAAGGATGGTAGCAGTGATACAACATGGTACATGATACATAACTAGAACAATTTTAAATTACTTTTGAGAGAATCCGAGAAGTTAGAAAAAAATATAAAAAGACATTTAAAAATAAAATAAAATTAAGAAAAAGAAGAGTCTGAAATGGAAAAGGTGCCTCCTGGTGACCATGAGGAGCGTGGATGTGAAAGGAGACAGGGGTCACCAGGCAGATTCGCATTTCATGTACCGTTTATAGCTGGTCATTGTACATCTTTTTGTAAACAATGCCATTGAAATATGTTTTTACTAGTGGCCTGGTGCATGGATTCGTGCACATTGAAAGGAAATTAATTAGAAGAAAGATTTATGTGGTAATTACGTTACTGCAAAAAACTGCATGACAAAATCTAATCTAATAAAAGAGTAATATGCAAATTAACCATCACTCTCTTACACCTAAGCCACGCCCATGAGCCAAGCCATGCCCACCAGCCAATCAGGATGACAATATGCAAATTAACCCAGCCAACATAGTGGCTGGCAGCCACGGAGCTAGAGCAAACAGGAGGCCAGTGATGGAGGAAACTGTTTGTCTAGGCTGGCTGTGGCATCTGCTCAAAGCAACAAAGTTTCAACTATAGAAGCCATGGAGCTAAAGCAAACAGGAGGCTTTGTTGCTTGCCTAGGCAGGCTGTGACCTCTGCTCAAGGCAACAAAGTTTCAATTATAGAAGATAAATAAACCCCAGAAACCTGCTTCCAGCCAGCCTTGCTGGGACCTTGGGTCAAGGGGAGCTGTGGCCAGCCTGCAGACAGCCCTCAGCCTCTCACCCAGGCTAGCTAGACACCCCAGTAGGGATCCGAACCCTGAAGGAGCTGTGGGCAGCCTGAAAATGGTCCTCAGCCCCTCACCCAGGCTGACCACACCCCCCACTGGGTGAAGGTTCCCACTGGGGGGCTTGGCCAGCCTGCAAACAGCCATCAGCCCCCCACCCAGGCTGGCCAGTCACACCAGCAGGTGGACATCCCCTGAGGGGTCCCAGATTTCGAGAAGGCACAGGCTGGGCTGAGGGACCACCCCCCGCCCCAGTACACAAATTTTTGTGTACCGGGCCCCTAGTTGTATATATAATATAGTATTAAAAAATTAAAACACACATGGGATTGGCACCAGTGAGAGCTTTATATGTATCCCACATGCATGAGTCAATGTCTATTTTTAAATTGTCAGTGTGTGTCATATGTATGAGCTGGCCAGTCGGATGGTTGGATATATGTACAGTCAGTCACTTAGCCTTTTATATATACTAGAGGCCCAGTGCACAAAATATGTGCAAGGGGCTCGGTTCTCACAGCTCTGACTGGCCCTCCCAGCCCCAGCTTCGTCTGGAATGTTGTCCAGATGGTCATTCAAAGGGTCAGTCTAATTAGCAAATTAGCTCTTTATTATATAGAATAGATTGATTTCAGAGAGAGGAAAGGAGAGGGAGATACGGATAGAAGCATCATGATGAGAGAGAATCACTGATTGGCTGCCTCCTGCATGCCCCACACTAAAGATGGAGCCCGCAACCCAACCAGGAATTGAACCATCAACTCCTGGTTCATAGGTCAATGCTCTACCACTGCACCATGCTGGTTGGGCAGACAGCTTGCTTTGCTATGGGCATGCACACATCCTGCTCTCTGAAGGGATGTCGCAGACGCAGCTGTGTCCTCAGGTCCCTGAGGCATCTCAGGACGGGTGATGCTCATGATCTGAGGGGTGCGGGAAGTGGTGGGAAGTCTTGGTGCTGTGGGGCCTTAGTGCTGCCGTCCACCCGCCTCCCTAGTCCCACAGGAAGCAACCTCATTTTCCCACAAGAGGTAGGTCCCTAGCCGGGAGGCCATTGGCTTGCTCTCTTCCCTTTGCAGTGATGTCCATTCTTTACTGATGTGTGTTTTGTGTCACCGCGTCTCTGAAGCTGGATCCCCCCCGCCCCGCCCCCCCCCCGCCCCCTGTCCTCTCCGTATGTTCAAGTTCAATGGCATCTTTTGAAACTGTCTGTTTCCGTGAGACACTACAGCCCAAGTCAATCCCTTCACACCCTTTGTAACCAGGCCATGCTGACCACACACCACCCTCCACGACCCTGTTTTAAAGGGGAATCAATCATTGTTTTCTTTCTTCAGCATAAAGGAGTAGATGGTGCCTTAAAGTCTCATTACTGTGTCCTGCCCGGCTGAAGGGGGTTAGGTTTGAGCCCCAGCCAGCTTATGTATGGGAGGCAACCGATCAATGTGTCTCTCTCACTGATCTCTCTCTCTCTCTCTCTCTCTCTCTCTCTCTCTCTCTCTCTCTCTCTTTCTCTCCCTCTCCCCCCCCCCCCATTCTCTCCCATTCTCTCTCTTCCTCTCTCTAAAAAACTCAATACAAAATACCCTTGGGTGAGATAAAAAAAGAATCCCATGAAAGGGTTGTCCAATGAGCAGCTACATGTGATTACATGGTTTTTAGCTACTTCACAGCAGCGTTTTCTCCAGTAGATCCGTGTTGGGGTGTCTGATCATTACACTTGACCGTGAGCGGAGACATAGCTGCAGGAAGACGGCTGAATGTTCAGCGTGAGGTTGAGGAGGAAGATGTGGGTGGAGTCCCGTCTGATCAGCTGGCCGTGAGGAGGTCGCCGTGCGGGTAGCGTGGACGGAGAAGTAGAAGGCGTGACCCATGCCATGCGCCATCTGTGGTTCCCTGTGACTGAGCCTCCCGTGTCCGTGTCCATGGCCGCAGGTGCTCATGTGAGACTCCCCGCAGCAGGATTTGCACACAACACGGCTGTGACACCCCCCATCACCTGGTGCACACCGTGGGCACGGGAAACGCACAGACGCGGTGCCCATGTGTGCAGGGCATGCGGCCGGCGGGAGGTGCGCTCACGGGGTGTGGAGGAACAGCTCCGGCAGCAGGAGCGGGAGCGTGAGAACCGAGCAGGAAGTGCAAGGATCTAGATGGAAGTGGGGCTGAACTTGGTGCCAGCGTGAACCTGGGGTCCTGCTGGCTGCCCTCTGACCCTGCGTGTGGCGCCTTCACTGGAAAAGTGGAAACGCAGCGGAGGAGGGGGCTGTCGGCTTTCCCCTTCCTTCATACACGGCGTGCTTCCCACGTGTCGTAGGCTACGTCTAGCATGTCATCACATGTTGCCTTCATGCGAGTCTCACGTGACCCCGAGAAACCCTGAGCCCGTTCCCAGGTGCCACACATATTCAGGGCCTGGAGAGCGAGGTGTCAGCCCCCCACCTGCTCGTGCCTCTGACCTTCTCATTGAGAAAGCAATGTACCCCAATTCACCCCACAGAATGTCCCCCAATTCACCCCGCAGGAGGTGGCGCCATGGAAACAGTGGTTGGGGCTGCTCCGCCTCTGCCTTCTGGATAAATTAAATCCACATCCATGAGGAATTGTAACGGGAGGGGCAGCTACGAAACAGGCTGCCTTCACCTTATCTGGTGGCTTTTGAAATGGTCTGCTCATCAGGTGCTAAGAGTCTGGGCTAAGAAGGCGACATGGGAATAAAAAAGGCCATATTTCAAAACCTTGGAAAGGACGTTTGGTGAGATTTAGGGACTCTTAGCCTATGGAGGGGGCAAGGGGCAAGACCCCAGCTCCTGCCTGAGCCAGACTCCGCAGGGAACGAAGGCCCGCGGAGAGGGGCCAGGTGACGGGTGGGTCCCTCCGCATTCTGGTCACAGTGCCATTCCCCTGACCTTCGAGTGTCTGACTGAAACTCACATAAAGGCCCTGGATTGGAGGAGCAGGGACTCGTATGACAGGAGCGGCCAGTCCTGCCCATGTGCCCTGTCCTGGCTGGGCCACTCAGGGCTCCGTGAGCAGCTGACTCTCTCACGAGCCTGCACTCTGCTCCTTCGGCAGGTGACTGGGGAGGCTGAGGGTTCTGAACAGCATTCAGTGAGGAAGTCTCTACTGTAGGCCCAGCCCTGCTGCCCGATGCCCCAGCTGATCCCTGTAAAACACATCATGAACAGGCATTTACTGCGCATCTTTTCCCAACAGTAAGAAAATAGCCAGTTAACTGGTTCCAGTATGACTGAGGGCAGGAGTTAAAAGAATGAACAGTCTTTTGATGGAGAGTTTGCTCCATGGCACTTTGGTTTGGAGGAGATGTAGAATGCCAGGTTTGGGGGACAACCATCGGAGAGGGGCTGGCTGGGACAGGAGGGCCTCACAGAAAGGGATGGTGATCTTAGGATGGACAGTGTCCCAGGCCAGGCTGCCCCGACGGAAACCCACATTTACCCCCACAGTCCGGCTGGATGTCTGAGGTCAAAGGGAAGGTATGGCTCTTGGAGACCATCCTCCTGGTCACAAAGGCGCTTCTCCCTGCATCTCCTCCTAGTGAAAGGAGAACTCTGGGCACTTCCTACTCAGCTCAGATCCCACCACCTGCACTTCCTACACGGGTACTAAACTCACCACCGGGTACTTCCTACACAGCTCTGATCCCATCACCAGGCACTTCCCATCATGGGCAACACCCTCAGGACCAATCACCTCCCAGGGGACCACCTTCTCATGCTGTCACAGTGGGAGCTGAGTTTCAGCCCAGCATGCTGGAGATTACACACATCTGGCCCCTTATAGTCAGGGCAGGGCACTGGGCAAGCATGTTACCGTTTAGACCCAACATGGAGAAAAAACATTAGCATTTTTAATATCTGTTTGCCTGGTAAGTTTCTTCTATAATGTCTGATAACTGTTTCTCAGGGTAAATTATGATTAATAAAGGTCTTTTACACAGACATTGGATAAATTTATATATTAGTCCAGTGAGTGGAAGCTTTTATGTTAATAATAGAGTGAGTGCTTATACTATTTCATTAATAGACATAATAGAGATCCTGGGGATGCATGCAGTCAATGTCATGAGTGATAAGAATGACAAGGATGATTTTATGCCAATGGATTAATAAGAAGAAATTCCTGGATTGAAAGAGTAAGTGGGAACCAGAGGTGTCAGTTTAACATGTGCAGTGAGTGCAGTACCTGTGAAGGTCTAT
>PVJC01050209.1:0-11748 GCA_004026665.1 Murina feae
AATAAACTGGTGAATAGAATAGAATCAGAGGCATAGAAAGGGAGTGGACTGACAATTTTCGGGGGTTAAGGGTGTTGGGGATGCGTGAAGAGAATGGACAATAATTGTACACCTATGGATGAGGACAGTGGGGGGGCAAGGACAGAGGTTGGGGTGGGAAATGGGAGGAGGGGAGCTATGGGGGAAAAAAGAGGAACAACTGTAATAATCGGAACAATAAAGATAAATTAAAAAAAAAATAAAGATGAAGCTGAGGGCGAGAGTAAAATCTTTTGCTAAGACCTGAGAACCATTCAAGATGGTGCCTCAGAGAATAGTTCAGCCAAACAGGATTCTAAAATGCCCGAGAGCGTCACCCTCAGCACTCTGAGCAGAGGTCAAGGCACAGAGCTGTCTCAGAGAGGCCTCTTACGGTGATTTCCGACTAATGCAAAAATCCCAACAAGATTCACAGAAGACCTCGGGGTGGCAGAACCACAGCAGCTTGAAGACAGTAAGAAATGAAAAGAAGCCTTTCAACCCCAAAACTTCTTCGGACAGGAAGCAAGTGGAGACCACTCAGCTACAAGCACAGACTTGCTTTCAAAGAAAGTGAAGGGTGGTTTATCGGGCAGAATTGAGGAGGAAACTGGTATTGCAAGGCATGTCAGGCCATAAGAACGTGAACAATGCACTGACCTGGGAGGGGGGAGGGGAAGGTCACTCGCCCCAGGATATGGCCTGGGGACCTCAACACCTGGGGGCCTTCCTGTAAGCCCACGAAAGGAGGTGGAATCATATCTGCAAGACAAAGACCCCAGAAGGTTATAAAAAGTGAAGCCCTCTGCATGTTTCTTCACTCTGATTTAGAAATTATTCCTGGAGTCCACTAGTATTAATAAACGGGGTCTCTCCCTTTCTCTAGGAAGCATGCATGGTATTTCTTTGGTCTTCTGCACCAGAATCATGATCTCAGAGGCAGAGCACACAGCCACAGAGAATCATTCCCAGGACTTGAATCCTAATGAAAGGTTTGCCATCAGTGCCCTACTGAATTTCAAAATTTCTATGACGCAGTGATTCCTGCATGCCTGCCTTCCTCTCCTCCTATTTTCCCTGTGGTGTTTCTTTTATACCTGCCCTGTGTTATGTGTGTGCATGCAGAAGCCAGATGTAACTTGCATGTTTAGTTAATCAGCTTTATGATTGAGAGGAATTGTTCTGGAGAGATTCTATGTAGGAAACCATACCTGATGAGCTTCATCCATACATGATTTAGATGATGCAACTATGGACCTTGAGCTGACACTGTAATAGGATGTGACTTTTGGAGGCCTTGGGAGGGGGTGAGTAAATTTTTTTTTACTAGTTTAATGTATTTTTTAAAAATATATTTTGTTGATTTTTCAGAGAGAGGGAGAGAGAGGGATAGAGAGTCAGAAACATCGATGAGAGAGAAACATCGATGAGCTGCCTCCTGCACACTCCCCACTGGGGACGTGCCCGCATCCAAGGTACATGCCCTTGATGAGAATTGAACCTGGGACCTTTCAGTCCGAAGGCTGATGCTTTATCCACTGACCCAAACCGGTGAGGGCTGGTTTAATGTATTTTGATAGCAAACTTACAGAACAGCACAGAAGACAGACAACATTAAAAACGTACTTGCACGTAGGACAACTAAGTTAGAAAAGTATGGTGAATGGATGGAATCTACTGTGTGATAAAAATGCTACAAACACCATTTAGTTGCAATCAATAAGAAATTTACTTGTTTAAAAAAAAATCCAAATGCTGGCATTTTCCAGAAAAATTTAACAGGTTTATTTATATTGTTATAAAGTTGAACTGCTGAAACTTGTTCACTGAAACATTTGACTTGCATTAATGCTTTATGTCCCCGCATTTACATTAAAAAAATTCACACACAAATGAAAATGGAAAAAACTGCCAAATGCCTGATTTCTGACCCTATTTTCAACTTGAATCATATACTTAAGTACCTTTTGACCCCATGGGAAAAAACAAACAAACCTAATGTCCAGAACTACCAATAACAGGAAGAAGAGAAAAATTTTTAAAAGAATGAAATGTTTTCCGCCCTGACCAGTTTGGCTCAGTGGACAGAGCGTCGGCCTGGGGACTGAAAGGTCCCAGGTTCGATTCCGGGCAAGGGCATGTCCCTTGGTTGTGGGCACATCCCCAGTGGGAGGTGTGCAAGAGGCAGCTGATCGATGTTTCTCTCTCATCGGTGTTTCTAACTTTCTATCCCTCTCCCTTCCTCTCTGTAAAAAATCAATAAAATATTTTTTAAAAATTTAAAAAAAATAGAAGAATGAAATGTTTTCCATCATAGTGGATTCTTAAGCACGTTCTCCACGTATGCGGTGCGCTAACTGGATGTCTTTTGGCATAACTGTTACACGTTTGGCATGGACAGCACACAGGTTGGTGTCTTCAAAAAGGCCAACCAGATAGGCCTCACTTGCCTCCTGCAAAGCCCCAATCGCTGCGCTTTGGAAGCGCAGGTCTGTTTTGAAGTCCTGAGCGACTTCTGGAAGCAGACGCTGGAAGGGGAGTTTGCGAATGAGAAGCTCAGTGGACTTCTGGTAACGCCTAATGTCACCAAGTGCCACGGTACCAGGCCGGTAGCGGTGCGGCTTCTTCACCCCGCCGGTGGAGGGCGCGCTCTGCCGGGCGGCTTTGGTCGCCAGCTGCTTCCGAGGCGCTTTGCCCCCGGTCGACTTGCGGGCGGTCTGCTTGGTACGAGCCATGGCGCAGGGACCTGTTCACTGACCCCCCTTCTCCTTCGGCTGGAGCTCGGCGAGCTGGAGGCGGCAGCGGCGAATGGGGGTGAGTAAATGTTGCATGGAAGGTGGACATGAATCAGTGAATGCCAGAGGACAGACTATGACAGCTAGTCTTTAAGATAGCTCCACGGATTCTCGCCTCCTGATACTCATGCCTTTGTATAGTCCACTGCTACAGTGAATAACGCAGACCTGTGTAACCAAAAGAATATTGCAGAAGTCAGAGTATGTCACTTCCACTAAGTACAAGACAATAAATGTTTATTGATTTAAACTGCTAAAATTTGGGATAAATTGTTGTGTGGCAATACATAACTAATCCATCTCATTATGAACTATTGAATTTAAGCATATTTAATAGACTATTAAATCAAATATGATTGTTAAGTATTTAAGGAGGGCTACTAATAGAGAGGAATTGGTAAAAGAAGAAGAAAATGCAGTGAAAAACAAAGAAATCTTAATCCAAAAGGAAACAGAAATAGAATCAGGAAGGAAAGCAAATTTGAAAAAGTATGACAAATGGAAAAAAATCAAATTTAATTTAATGTATTAAAAAGCCCCCCAAATTGTATAAAAGAAGAGGAGGTGGAAAAAGAAAAAGTAGAAAAAGGAGGAGGAGGAGGGGAGAAGAGCAGGAGGGGAGAAGAGGAGGAGGGGTGAGGAGGAGGAAAGAGGAGGGGAAAGAGAAGGAAGGGAGAGGAGGAGGAGGAGGAGGAGAGAAGGAGGAAGGGAGAGGAAGAGGAGAAGAAGGAGATGGTCCCTTTCAGAATAAGTTCATGTCCTAATAGCGAAACCCTGTGAATGCTTTCTTTCTTTTTCTTTTTTTAGATGAAAAGACATTTTATTATTATTTTACTCTGTAACATAGTAATGAACATATCTGATTGCATTTTCTCAAATGACAAATGAGAACAGGACAGCATTTTACTGAAAACCTCAATATCATCTGTCTATTGGAGGATTCAGTTTCCTACGATGTGTATGATACTGTCCAAAAGGATACCAACGATGCTCAGTAATAAAGAACATTTTGCTAAGTTGTTCTATCATGGGTCCTTGCTCCAAGTGTTCATCTTTTAGTTCTAATCTGGTTTTCAGTATTTGATCCTGTGCGTCTTCATAATTATGTACAGGATCTGGCCGAGGGGTAGGCTTGGTGTGTTCATACGGAATATCCACAGAAGGATGGTAGCAAATTATCGTCCTGCCATCAGATGTCAAAGCAAGTTCTACTTCACAATTATAGTCATCTGGAAGAGAAGAGTATGTGGATTTATGACAAACACAGTATAAAGCTCCATTTTGGATTGGAAATAAATGTTTCAAAATAGTTCTGTTTGATATCGCCCATTTCACTGCTGATACGGCCATGGTGAATCAAGATGCTTTAGCAGGTGGTATGGAAAGAGATTTGAAGAGAAAATGCTTTTAAAATTTGCTTCTTAGGCATACCTATTTTCATCTCTTGATGTCTGCTCACCGCAAGCCCGCCATCTTGCCTCGTGAATGCTTTCTTAGTAAGAAAAAGTCTTTGTAAATGGAATTGAATTAAGAATCTTGAGATGAGATCATCTGAATCACCCTGGTGTGCCCCAAGTCCAAGAAGAGACAAAAGAGAAGCCGCACGCACAGAGGAGAGGCCATGTGAAGACAGAGACAGAATGGAACTGTGTTGCTACAAGCCAAGGAGCACCTGCAGCCATCAGAAGCTGGAAGAGGCAAGAGAGGATTCCCTCTCTCCCGGAGCCTTCAGAGGGAATATGGCCCTAGAGACACCTTGACTTTGGGCCTGTTGCTTCCAGAATAAATTTCTATGAAGAAATAAATTTTAAGCCACTAATAATAATTATTATAGAAAGAAGAAAAAGGCCAGAACCCCCGCCCCCCCCCCCCCAAATCTTACTATATAAAAACAGAGATACTTTGGTTAAAAGAGAGAATTCCAGATATTTGCTGTTTACAAAAGCCATACCTGAAACATTGAGTGTTGGTTTCCAAAATGACCTTATGGGAAATGAGCTAACAGACACAAATGAAGTACACAAATTCCTTTGCTGTAATTCATAAAGGGTTTAACAAACTAACTGAATAGAGGTAGTACCTGCAGAGAGAAGACGCTGCAGCACTTTATCAGTGGGACACTTCTCCCTGGCCTTCAGATCTCCACAGGGTCATTCAGGTGCCTAGTATTCCACTGACTGGGGTGAGGGTCTCATTCCAGCCTTTTCAGAGCTGCCACTCATGAGGCTTGTTTGATTTCTGCCTAGCCCATGCCAGCTGTTCGGATAAAGCCCCTGAGTGCTTACTGTGTGACAAGTTACATCTGAAGTCAATATTCCAGGCATATCATTATCCGAAAGACCTAGGTTTTAGGTCTGCTTGGGGAAATTCTGCAACTATAATGGCACAGAAAGGTTGAAAAATAAAGGGTTAACGGTGAAGAGAAGGAAAAGATATACCAGGCTAAAAGTAATAAAAATAACACGGTAGTGACTATATTAATATCAGGAAGTATGTTTCAGAACAAAAAATGTTAGCAGGCATAAAGAAGGTCATTTTATAATGACAAGTGGGCAAATGTATCAAAGGGGACTGACGAGAAAAGAGATTCTGAGATGTCCTAAAGTAAAGTTTCCGTGGCAGGAGAAAGAGACAGAACGAGCCTGTTAGTAGCTGTGGACCAGCTCTGACAAAAGACTGCTCACATCCCTATAATCTGCTGAAGTTCCAGGTGGCTATTTCTGTGATTATCCAAAAAAGAGCACAGCCTGGCACTGTGGGGCCCCTGCAGCTCCGCTTTTCATTTGCATATGAGCTTTAGGGACTCTGCTGCTTCCATCCCAGAACTAGCTCCTCACCTTCTCACGTCGCCTTTGTCTATAGCTAATGTAAATTCTTTCACAACGACTTACATCTCCCTCCCCTCCTTATCCCCTCCCCCACTTGATATATAAAAATGCTTGCAGAACTCCTGGGTGTTGAATATGTCTTTCCTGTTTATCCATGTTGCTGGTTGTTTAGACTCCATGCCCCAAGACTGGCCTCCTTCTCCTTCTCCATTTTTTTTTGCTAGTGCTGCCAGTGGAAATTGTATTTTTCCCCCCAGGATTGCATGGAAAGCATTCTATAGACCCATGCACGGGAGGTGGCGATGTGGCAAGATTTATTTGGGTGGAAATAGACGGCTGCCCCGGGTTTCCAATGTCTTATCTCCATCTGTCCTGCCATGGAAAACTCCAGTTTGCCTTCGACAAGGACAAAACAAAGGCCAGTCTCCAGAGTGTCTGTTTCATATTAAAGCTTAGTCCTTGGGAGTCTGTGACATCTGCTGCCAGACTCGGTTGGCTGCTAAACCTGCTTGGTTGCACATGTTACTGGTCGAGAGAGAGAGAAGGGCTTTGTCCCCTGGGATGATAATATCTCAGGCTTGGGAAGGACCAGAAGCTTTTTCAAAACAACCAATCAACTTCCCAAGCTTTCACAGGCTTGCACTAGGTCCCACCTAGGTCTTCTGAGGTTGTGTCTTTTACCCAATCCGATCTGTCCCTCAGACTAGACTGACAGATCTCTGTGGTCACCATCTTGGCTCCTGTTGTGAATGCCTCATAAGAGCACCTCCACCCATGCCATTTTGACTTCTGCGCAGGTGCTGAACCCCCTCTTTATTATTTTATTCCCCGCCCCCCCAAGTGATCTGTGGGGGAATGGACAGTGGTTCGCTGGGGAGTGTGTGAAGTTGTAACTTCCTAGTGAAACAAGCAGGCCCTGTTGATTATGCTTAATAATGTCTGATTCCCCTTGTTCCTTTCCTTTATTAATCTCTACATATGCTAACACTAGGAATAATAGATTCTTTTTAAAAAAAATTCTCACCCAAGGATATTTTTAGAGAGAATTACCTAAGTGTTAAGGTAGAGTGGAGTTCAGGTAGAGCCGTCCTTTGAGGCTAATGATCAGCTTTATTGGCAGGGATCTGGTGTGGATCCATTCCCCTTACTCCCAATTTCTCAGTCACCTGATACTCAGGAGTAGAGACTCTAGGACAGTGGTTTTCAACCTTCCTAATTCCTTTAATACAGTTCCTCATGTTGTGGTGACCCCCAACCATAAAATTATTTTCGTTGCTACTTCATAACTGTAATGTTGCTACTGTTATGAATCATAATGTAAATATCTGATATGCAGGATGTATTTAGGCGACCCCTGTGAAAGGGTCGTTCGACCCCCAAAGGGGTCTTGACCTACAGGTTGAGAAGCGCTGCTCTAGGAGATGCTAATAATTTTGTAAACACATTAATGAGTCTACTTGGGGCCAATTATTTTGACTTCCTGGCTTGCCTTCTAAACCCTCATCAATGACGTACATCATCCTCCCCAGGGGAAAAGACGACTCTGGATATCTCCTGCCAGTATGGGATCAGTTGCGAGGGCCTTGCGGGGAGCGGGGCTGCCTCACGCCCTTCAGCACGTGAGTGATTAAAGTCAGTAGAGGACTCTGATTCCCAGATTCAGTCTATAAACCCAGTAAGTCTGGCTTTATCTTTACTGTTTTTCTACTAAAGGCTTGTGTTCTGACCCCAGAGCAATCGCTCTGCCATCCAGTCATGCGCTGTGCTGGAATTAAATCGTTTGCTTAAGAACATCTCAAGAAACTTTGAAGGAGGATATTCTCTGGTGTTTGAGTTATCATCAGGTAATACTCAGATTTCTGGGAATTGTTAACTACTAATACATATCCTGTAAGCAAGAGAATGTCCAGGAAAGCCGTGCTACCTACAGGCTTTCTCCCCAGGAGAAATCTTTCTCCCTTGGAGAATCTTAGCAAGTTGAAAGAGGGCATTGACATGTGGCTCAGGAAGAGATGTGCACTTCTGCAGGCACCTCATGGTTTAGTGCTTCTCAAACTGTGGTTTAGATACAACCTGTTTTAGAGTCACCTGATTTTGATTCCGGACAAGGGCATGTACCTTGGTTGCGGGCACATCCCCAGTAAGGGGTGTGCAGGAGGCAGCGGATCAATGATTCCCTCTCATTGATGTTTCTAACTCTCTACCCCTCTCCCTTCCTCTCTGTAAAAAAAAATCAATAAAATATATTTTAAAAAAAGAAGAACTATTGTTTGGGGCCACTGTTGCTCAGAGTCACTGGCTGCTTCCTCTGGCTGCCTGCTCTCTGTGTCCCCATTTTGCCGTTCCAGGGAGAAGGCATGAAGCATGTGTAAATAAAGCCCCTTGCCTACTCTTTCCTCAACTACAGGCCCCAGGCATCTGCTCTCACTCCTACTTACTTCACTCCCCAATTCATTTCCCTATAAGGCCTCCTTTACGTTTTCTTCCTACTTTGCATTCACAGGTGCAAACTGCAGTCAACAGAAATAGCAGATAACCTTTGAAAAACTGTCAGAGATGTCAATTTCTCCAGTTTCTTGATGGACTAACTATATTCTGAATAATTTTGAATTTAGTGCAGCTTGGAGAAGAGAGATGAGAGAAGAAAGGGTAGGCAAAGAAAGAGATTGGATTTAAAGCAAGTCATAAATCTGGGGGCCTGATCCACGCCCCTGCTCTATTCCATCACACCTCCCCACCTCATCCACCCTACCGTGATTATGGGCCACATTCCTTGTTTTATTCAGAGAGATACTTGCAGACCTACTACCCACACCAAGACAGTCTACTGAGGAAAGAAGACGTGAAACTGAGTCTCAGGAAGTATGACTCCACTCTTCACTGGGATTTTTACAGTCCTTTCTCTGAAGTCCTTGTTATTTGCCTTGAAGCTGAGTTTGCTTTTGACGCCAATGGGGCTTATGCCATTTACAACCCAAATCTAGCGCTGCCACATCACTGCACTATTGGGGTTCATTATAAATTAGAAGCTGTTGGGTTAAAAATGTCTGAATGTTACATTTCAAAGACATCAACTAAATCAGAGATATGCTCTGGATACTCTAAAAGAAGTTACCAATGCCCTGTGTTCAAATTTGCACTCATGTTCTTTTGTTTGTTTGTTTGTTTTTATCCTCACCCGAGAGATTATGTTTTTATTGATCCTAGAAAGAGAGGAAGGGAAAAAGAGAGAGGAAGGGAGAGAAACACCGATCAGTTGCCCTCCGTGTGTGCCCCAACCGGGGACTGAGCCTGCAGTCTAGGTATGTGCCGACAGGGAATCAGACACATGACCTTTTGGTGCATGGGATGCTGCTCAACCCACTGAGCTGCACTGGCCAGGGTGTTTTTGTTGTTTCATTTTATTGATCATGTGTTAGGTCTATCTCCCCAACAAGAATAATCAAAGCTAATATTCTTTAATTTTTTTTTCATGCCAGGCTTTAAGTGTTTTACATGGATTAACTCATTAAATTTTTATAACAATCTTTTGAGATTAATGCTATTATCCCTATTTTACAGATGAGAAAACTGAAACTCAGAATGGTCAAATACCGTTTCCATAGTGAAACAAATAGAAGGTTTCGCTTGGAACATGGTCTGTCTGACACCAGAGCCTG
This sequence comes from Murina feae, assembly GCA_004026665.1. Taxonomy (NCBI): domain Eukaryota; kingdom Metazoa; phylum Chordata; class Mammalia; order Chiroptera; family Vespertilionidae; genus Murina; species Murina feae. The sequence continues at coordinate 9,301 of PVJC01050209.1, forward strand.
TGTGTTTAAACTTCTCAAAGAAGGTCAGACACTCCTTTAAAAAAAAAAAGTTGTTTTTTTTATTGATTCCAGAGTGGAAGGCAGGGGGGAAAAGAGATAGAAACATCAATATTGAGAGAAAATCATTGATTGATTGCCTTCTGCGTGCCCCCCACTGGAGATCAAGCCCACAACCCGGGGCATGTGCCCTTGACTGGAATTGAACCCAGGACTCTTCAGGCTGATGCTCTATCCACGGAGCCAAACCAGCCAGGGTGAGGTCAGACACTCTGGAATTCCTGATGGAGGAACACAGAGCTAAGCGTATGGAAGGCTGTCAATATATATTTGATAAGTAACTGATTATTTAGAATTTTTTAAGATTCCTGAGAGACCAAATTGTGTATATATTTTTAATATTTTCCATTGGCGCTCAAGTAATGCTTCCTAATTAACCAACAAGTAGAGAAGACTTCCTTTTTAAAAATTTTATTTTATTTTTGTTGTTAATCCTTACCCAAGGATATTTTCTCCATTGATTTTAGAGAGAGTGGAAGTGAAGGAAGGAGGGAGAGAGAGAAAGAGAGACACTTTGATTGGTCGCCTCCTGCATGCGCTGGGGACGGAACCTGCAACTCAGGTAGGTACACTTGACCAGGAATCAAACCCCTGACCCTTCAGTGTGCAGGCCAATGCTATAACCACTGAGAAACACCAGCCGGGGTAAGAAGACATTCTTTATGACTGAGTTCCATCTGCAAAACCAGACTTCCTCAGTAAGACCAGTCTTCAGAATGCTGTCCTCAGGGCAGAGCTAAACCTAGTGAGACTGCATGGGTGTTCTGCCTCATTTCCGCTCTCCACACCCAGAGCACCTGAGGAACATGGAAGGAGCAAGCCTGAGTCACGAGATGGAATGTGAGCTCTCGGGCCTCACCAGTGACGCCCCAGCTCCAGACACTGCTCTTCGTGGTGTTCCTGGGCACGTACATGTTCCTTCTGATCCATGTGAGTGCCACCCTGAACACACCCATGCACTCCCTCCTGAAAAGCCTGTCCTTCTTGGATTTCTGGTATTCCTCCACAGTTGTCCCCCAGATGCTGGTGAACTTCTTGGCCAAAAGGCAGGTAATCTCCTGTCTTGGCTGCATGGCTCAGCTATTCTTCTATGGGGGTTTCGCCACCAGTGAGTGCTATCTCACTGCTGCCATGGCCTGTGATCACTACGCTGCTATTTGTAACCCCCTGCATTACCTTGCCATCACGTCTCCTGAGGTCTGTGTCTCTCTGATTGTAGGCTCCTATGGTGCAGGATTCCTCAATTCTTATCCACACAAGCTGTATCTTCAATTTGAAATTCTGTGGTGCTCACGTGGTCACACATTTCTTCTGTGATGGACCACCCATTCTGTCCCTATCTTGTGTGAGCACCTCACTGTGTGAGATTCTGATCTTTATTTTTGCTGGTTTCAACCTTTTGAGCTGCACCCTCACCATTTTGGTTTCCGACCTCTTCATTCTCTTCACCATCCTGAGAATGAATTCAACCCAGGGTAGGTTTAAGGCCTTTTCCACCTGTGCTTCTCACCTCTCCACTGTGTGTCTCTTCTATGGCACACTTTTTATGTACCTACACCCCAGGTCCAGCTACTCCCCGGTCCAAATCACAGAGTTGCAGTGATCTACACGGTGGTGATCCCAATGCTGAACTCCCTTATCTACTCGTTGAGAAACAAGGATGTGAAGGAAGCTTTAAGAAAGGTTTGGAGCAAGAAAATAATGGAACAGTCTCAACTTGTTACCACATATCTTTAGGAAGCCGAGGAAACTTGACCTTATGTGGTGCTAATCTGAGCACATTCCCATCTTGCCCAGGGAGCAGTGGACATGCTCTCTGGTCTAGACGCAGGTGCTTCTGCATCAGCCTGCCAGCCTGCTGTAGAAAGAGTTGGTGGTGTCATAGAGATGAGAAGGAAGTGATTTTTTTTTCAGATTATTCATTCATATATCCATGTTCATGAACATTGCACTCTATTGTTAGAAACTGACATTTATGATCTTCATGGTAAAGTTCTCCCTTAACTAATTTGAAGACCTTGGCTGATTCTTTAGAATCTCCTCTTTGTAAAATATGATTCCTTGGCTTGAACGTTTTTTGGATTGTCTAATTATTTGAATCATGCTGCAACAACAATTTTAAAAGTTCACATGATGTTTCATTGTCTTGGTTGACTTTTCCCCTAGCCAAATAGCTACTTGGTCATTTTATTTTATTTTTTTAAATTTATCTTTATTGTTCAGATTATTACAGTTGTTCCTCTTTTTCCCCCCATAGCTCCCCTCCTCCCAATTCCCACCCCAACCTCTGACCTTGCCCCCCCATTGTCCTCATCCATAGGTGTACAATTATTGTCCAGTCTCTTCACGCATCCCCAACACCCTTAACCCCCGAAAATTGTCAGTCCACTC
>PVJC01050210.1:0-11887 GCA_004026665.1 Murina feae
CCTGCCACCTCTTTCCCACTCCCCGATGCCCCACAAAGGGCCTGGACAGCTGCCAAGCAGGCCACCGACCCCCTGCCACCTCTTTCCCGCTCCCCAATGCCCCTCCAAGGGCCTGGACAGCTGCCAAGCAGGCCACCGACCCCCTGCCACCTTCTACCCGCTCCCCGATGCTCTGCAAAGGGCCTGGGAAGCCCACCAAGCAGGCTGCCGACCCCTGCCGCCTCTTACCCACTCCCCGGTGCCCTCCAACCCTGCCACCTCTTTCCCACTCACGGGTCCTGGGTCCTGCGCTGTCCCGCCCTGCAGCTGCTCTGTGCACTCGGGAGGTTCCTCAGCCCGGCCTGTGCCCTCTCACAGTCTGGGACCCCTCGGGGGATGTCCACCTGCTGGCATGCCTGACCAGGCTGGGTGAGGGGCTTTAAGGCTGCCCACAGCTCCCATTGACCCAACGTCCCAGCAAGGCTGGCTGGACGCAGGTTCAACGGTTTCTCTCCTATAATTGATGCTGTTCCCTTTAAGGCCTGGGGTTATCTTCTATAATTGATACACTCTTCCTTTAAGGCTGCCTTCTAACTAACGAAGCCTCCTCTGCTTCACCTCGCAGCGTCTATAATGAAACAATTGTTACTTTTACTGGGTAGACCCGGGCTGCTGTGTCCTTCAGCTCCCGAGGATTCTATGATTGTTATATTGTTTCAAAGCTGTGTTTCGCTAGAACCAGTTTCAGCGGAGCTGAGCTGAGCGGGCCCAGCTTCACTTTCGCTCCTGCTGCAATGGAAACAGCTGTTTACTCAGGTCCGTGAGTGGCGGCCTCCATGTTGGCTGGGCTAATTTGCATACAGCTGCTCTGATTGGCTGGTGGGCGTGGCTTACCCGTCTTGGAGAAATGGTTAATTTTACTATTTCGCTTTTATTAGTTTAGCTATATTTTATTACTATTAAATTTTACCACCATATTTTCAATAATATACAGAAATGTTAAATTAAGCCCTATGAAGTTAGAAAATGCCTTTTAAGCCATAGTCTTTCCTAAAAGTTAAGGAAAATAATTTTATGTAAAAATGACTAGTAAAAAAATGTTGAGGCTAAATCCCACTAAAAAAGTATCAAAATATAAGAAACTAAGCATGAAAGCATGATAAAATTATATGTCTTTAAAAGAGATCAAAATTATAATCTACTGTTTCAAAACATGTTTAGACATTATAATGTAACATCTTATCCTGTATAATAAAAGGATAATATGCAATTGTCCCCTCAACTGAGAGTTCGATGGGAGTTTGAGCAGGGGCAGGGCCCGCCAGCTAACTGTCTGAGGCCCCTCCTACTGGGTGGACCCAACACCAACCGGCCCCCCCACACCTTGATTGGGAGTGGGTTTGGCCCATCAATGGCCTGAGACCCCACCCCCCAGCCAGCCCCACCCCTGTTCGGCTTTCCCTACCCCAATCAGTGGTGGGCCAGCCAGTCAACCTCCCATGTCCCATCCCCCCAGCTGGCCTAGCCTGATGGGTTCTAATCGGGGCAGGCTGGCAAGACCCCACCCATGCACAAATTTGTGCACTGGGCCTCTAATAAGATATAAATGAATGACATATATCAGAATTAGAAAAAGTAAAAAATAAGGTGACAGAAGTAAAAAATTAGACATAAAAGAAAAATCATATTAGAAGGGACAATAAACAGAACAAATAATGTTTTAAGAAACATGAAAGATTAAAAGTTAAAAGAAACTGTAACCCAAGGAAAGAAAGGGACATCTAGGATAAACAAAAAAGACACATTACACAAACTAAGACAAACACTGAGAACATACAGCATTTCTCAAACAATATGTCGAACAACTTGGCAAAAGAATCCAGTTCAGCCAAAAGAACATTCCATTTCTACTTATTTGTACCAATTTCGGTTCTTCTTCTTCAAAAAAAAGTTTAACTTATTCATACTAATTATACTTAGCATTTTCCTTTTTTATTTTAAACATCAAGTTGACTAGAAATATGCTTTTGTTTTAACAAAAGGACACAGTTTGATATTTGGAGTTTATGTAAACATTTCTCAAAAGGCCACAGCTAAAACAAATCTAAGCTTTTCCAGTTTATAGGAAATATCACAAACATTAATTATGAACTCGTCTGTGTATTAGCGGTTATTCTACCAATGTGGCTCAACCATCCTATATAATAAAAGCCCAGTGACCATTATGGCATAACGACCTGAACGAACAATGACCAGCAGGTAGCTATGATGAGCACTGACCTAGACTTGGCTGTCTGCGCCGTGGAAGCCCCGAATCCCTTTCACCTGCATGCCTAACACTGACAGAAAGGGGAGGAAGCCGGATACCTGGACCTCAGATCCTGACATCAGGGAAGCAGGAGCCCCATTCTAGATGGAATCGGCTATTGGTCAGCTTGCTGTCCACACCCTGACAGACCTGAATTCTGTTCACCTGCCCCTTGGACTCTGACAGCAGGAAGATGGGAGCCCCATTTCTCATGGAATCAGCCATCGGTCAGCTTGCTGTCCACACCCTGACAGACCTGAATTCTGTTCACCTGCCCCTTGGATTCTGACAGCAGGGAGATGGGAGCCCCATTTCTCATGGAATCAGCCATTGGTCAGCTTGCTGTTGGAAAGCCCGATTTATTCATAACCATGACATGTAACCCAAAATGGGCAGATATTATAAACAATTTACAACGCTGGCAAAAAGTTGAAAACAGACCTGACTTGGTAGCCAGGGTTTTTAATATTGAGATGAATGCTCTTTTAAATGATATATGTAAATTCAATTTATTTGGCAACGTTAAAGCTAAAATTCATGTCATTGAATTTCAGAAACGCAGATTGCCTCATGCTCACATATTATTGATATTAAATAGTGAATCCAAATTACGAACGGAAGATGATATCTAATCTAATAAAAGAGCAATATGCAAATTGACCCTCACTCCATTACACCTAAGCCACGGCCACCAGCCAAACCACACCCACTAGCCGATCAGAATGACTGTATGCAAATTAACCTAGCCAAGATGACAGCTGGCAGCCAAGGAGCTAGAGCAAACTGGAGGCTTCATTTCACCAGCGATTGAGGAAACTGCCTGCCTAGGCAGGCTCTGGCCTCCACTCAAGGCAACAAAGTTTCAATTATAGAAGATAAATAAACCTCAGAAACCTGATTCCATCCAGCTTCACTGGGACGTTGGGTCAATAAGAGCTGTGGCCAGCCTGCAAACAGCCATCAGCCCCTCACCCAGGCTGGCCAGGCACCCCAGCAGGAACCCCACCTGATCTGGGACACCCTTCAGGGCAAAGCAGCCAGTCCCCACTCATGCACCAGGCCTCTATCCTATATAATCCTATATAATAAAAGGGTAATTTGAAAATTGACCCTAACAGCAGAACAACTGGGAATGACTGCTCACTATGACACACTGACCAGAAGGGGGCAAATGCTTAATGCAGGAGCTGCCCCTTGTGGTCAGGGCACTCCCACAGGGGGAGCTCTGCTCAACCACAAGCCAGGCTGATGGCTGCCAGTACAGCGGTGGTGGCGGGAGCCTCTCCTACCTCCTCAGCAGCACTAAAGATGTCTGACTGCAGCTTAGGCTATCTCCCCGCTGGCAAGTGGACATCCCCTGAGGGCTCCCTGACTGTTAGCTTAGACCCAATCACCTGGGGAGTGGGCCTAAGCCAGTAGGTGGACATCCCCCGAGGGGTCCTAGTCTGCAAGAGGGCACAGGCCAAGCTGAGGGACCGCCCCCAAGTGCAAAAATTTTTGTGCACTAGGCCTATAGTTGATTGTATAATTAAGGCAGAAATTCTAGATGAAGACCAGTGTCCTATACTTTTTCAAATTGTAAAATCAACTATGGTACATGGACCATATGGAATACAAAATACAAATAGTCCATGTGTGGAACATGGCAACCACTGGAAATATTGATGGGTATCCCAAATACAAACAAAGATCTGGGAGCATGATGTCTATTTGAAATAAAGTTGTTGATAACACTTGGATTGTCCCGTATTTGTGCCATAAATATAACTGTCACATAAAGGTTGAAGTCTGCACATCGATTGTGTCAAATATTTATTTAAATAGGTCTATAAAAGACACGATTGTGCAAATATTCAAATTTCTGAAAAAAAAAATATCCATCATGACAAAGTACAGGACTGTATTGACTCCAGGTGTGTGAGTGCTCCTGGGCTGTTTGGAGACTTTTTGGAATGTGAATGCATGACCAATCTCATGCAATCACAAAATTAGCTATTCATTTGCCAAATGATCAGAATTTGTATTTTCATATTGATGATTTTGCTAAAGTTATAGACGGGGCTAAAAGGCATAACTAGATTTTGATGGTTGGTTTTTATTAAATAGAGAAGATTCCAACACACATACTTATTATTATTGGGAGATTCACCAACATTATGTGTTTAATAATTCTTCGTGGAGAAAAAGCCAAAAGGACAGGACTAAAGTATTAGGTGGGCTGCTCCCTGTGAGCTTTAGAGAACCAGAAGGATATTACTCTAGATTTTTGCTTCTGCATGTAAAAGCTGCGATATGTTTTGCTGACCTGTGAGCTGTAGAAGGTGTAATTTATGATACATTTCATGAAGCTGCTTAACATAGAGGATTACTAATCGACAATACTACCTGGAAAGATACAATTGATGATGCAATCATCCTTAACATGCCCAAACAACTATGGGAACTTTTTGCATATATATGCAGTTGGATGTCCTTCTGATGCAGACAAATTATGGGATGAGAATAAATCTCATTTTATTGAAGATTTTTGTTGGAAATGACATTGAAGAGAAGGTGCCTGTCTGAACTGTGAAATGCATGCCCTTTATGAAATTTAAGAAGTATTCATGTTGCATGGAATGAAATTTTCGTATTTCAAACTTCCAGACTATCCTTTATTAAGGAATACAACTACATGTGATGAATCCTATGAGTGACAATAGGCAGAGGTTTTGATAAATTCTCTGAATGATGAACAGTTGGCAGCCTTTCAGACTATAACTTCGGCCATTTAAGATCAAACTGTACACCCCAAATACTTTTCCTTGGATGGTCCAGGTGGTAGTGGGAAAACATATCTGTATAAAGTTTTAATACATCATATTCGAGGTCGTGGTGGTACTGTTTTACCCACAGCGTCTACAGGAATTGCTGCAAATTTACTTCTTGGTGGAAGAACCTTTCGTTCCCAATATAAATTACCAATTCCACTAAATGAAACTTCAATTTCTAGACTCAATATAAAGAGTGAAGTTGCTAAAACCATAAAAAAAAACAAACCCCAACTTCTCATTATTGATGAATGCACCATGGCATCCAGTCATGCTATAAACGCCATGGACAGATTAGTAAGATAAATTATGAATTTGAATGTTGTCTTTGGTATGAAAGTTCTTCTCAGAGGGGATTTTTGACAATGTTTCAGTGTTGTGCCACATATTATGCAATCAGCCACAATACAAACAAGTTTAAAGTACTGTAGTGTTTGGGAATGTTTCAGAAAGTTGCCTCTGAAAACAAATATGAGATCAGAGGATTCTGCTTATCATGAATGGTTAGTAAAACTTGGAGATGAAAAATTTGATAGCATTTTTCATTTAGGAATGGATATTATTGAAATCCCCTGTGAAATAATTTGTAATGGATCTATTACTGAAGCTACCTTTGGAAAGAGTAAATCTATAGATAATATTAAAAATATATCTAAATGTGCAATTCTTTGTCCAAAAAATGAACATGTTCAAAAATTAAATGAAGAAATTTTGGATATACTCGATGGAGATTTTCACACCTATTTGAGTGATGATTCAGTTGACTCAACAGATGATGCTGAAAAGGAAATTTTCCCATCAAACTTCTTAATAGTATTACTCCTTCAGGAATGTCATGTCATAAATTAAAATTGAAAGAGGGTGCAATCATCACGCTACCGAGAAATCTTAATAGTTACACAAACGGTAATATATAGTTTTCTACATGTAACTGTAGAGAATTCATATTGGTAACTCAAGCTCTTTAGAGCCATTCATAAGTCAAACAATTTTTTTTTCATTGTTGTTAGATGAATTACAATGTAAATTAGCCCACACCCTAAATAGAGTTACATCTGTGAACTTGCTTTGTGAACATTGCAAAATCATAACTTTCCTGGTTTTAGTTCTTCTGTTATATAAAATAGGTGCTGAGGACACCTCTAAGGTACCTTCCTAACTATATATTCTAATATGTTTCTGAAATACCTTTTAACTAATTAACTCAGTTAATATGCTAGTACAAAGGTGGGCTTGATTAAAGGAGGGAAAGCAACAAGATGAAGAACTATTAGTCTTGCATGCATGTCAAGAAGAGTGTTTTAAATTCAAGATACTTTATTGGAGAGAAGCTCCAGATAAATGTCAAGAGACAGGAAATATAACCTTGGATGCTCAGCCATGCTCTTTTGCTCCAGGGAGTGACAGATTGGAACAGCAACATTTTCTTAAAACAATGCTGTTTCAAGAAAAATGTTAGGCAAAAACTGGGATCTTCTAGTGGGGAATATCCTACAACTATTAAAAAATGCTTATGAAAGCCCTGCCACCATTAAAAATGAGCCTGTAATTCTTCTTAAAAATAAATACACAGACGTAGGGCCTTCAAGGAGATCCTTTCATTCCAAAGAGGTTTTGGACTAAATTCAACACTGAGGTAATTAGGAATGCTTACATGAATCTCTGCCAGGAAGATGGATGGTTGTCCAATGCTAGTACCATCACAAGCTATACAAGACCTCGAGATCACGGCCTGCATTTCAGAAATCTCTCGTGTCACAGCAGTTGACAAAACTCACTTTGAAGGTATGTCAAACATGGATACAAGGGGTATGGTGGCAGAATCTACCTTCTATTCTCTAATGTGCTCAGTAATTTACAAAAAAAAAGTTAAACCAAGGCTGGATTTGTCCTTGGTTTCTAATTCTTAACAGCAGAAGTAGAAAAAAAAAAAAAAAGAAAAAAAGAAAAGACTATTTGAACTAGTTCATCAGAATAGAATAACAAATAACAAATAAATGCATTACTGGTTAACCCCACAGTTTTTACTAAATACAGTACCTGTCCCATTTATAGAAAAACTTGAAATAGCTGACTGACCTTAGTGACTGATAAATTAGATTTAGCAAATAATGAAGGCTAGACAAGATACTTTATTTTACTAACTCCATATTAAAAAAAAAAATTGTTTTTACCAGTTCATGTAGTATATTAAATAGTAAAAAAACTGACTGAGGATTTAATTTAGAGGCATATAAAAATAAACACTTTAGATTTCAAGAGAAATAATAAATACATTAAATAAAAGTTGCAGATCAATTGAATGTCTTTAAATTGTCTTTTTTTCCCAACGATAAATTTAACATGATTTATCCTTTCTCCTGCTGCAAACTTTTACAAACATGTATTTAAAAAGATAAGTCAGGCTGGGAGGTCAGCACTCTGCCGGTGGCCAGGTATCCTGCTAAACCTTTCCAGAGGACAATTTGACAATTTGTATTAAAATTATTAAAAATATATTTGACCAATAATTTTACTTTCTTAAGAAAATAATCATAGCTATAGAAAACATTCTACTATAAAAGAGTTTGTTGAAGTTATATTCATAATACAAAATACATAAATAAGATAAAATAAAAATCCGATAAAAATAAAATATTACTTAAATGATAAATCTAGTACTATACACCCATATACTGGACTATTTTGCCATCGTTACAAAGGTTATATAGTATTCTTAAAAGAAGGAATATGATGTTTCTTTAAGAGCAAACTATTTATTACAGTTTTATACTTGTATATGATACATTTTACTATTTTATTTATTTTTAATAATATTACAGTATTACTCCTTTTTTATAAAAACATTTGTATATTTCACACATGCACACACAGAGTATAGTTTGACAAGATTTTGTGAGAGACACTATCAGTCACTTCATATTGTGTGTGAAAGTAATTCATTCACAACACAGTTTGTTGTGTAAAATGCTGATACTCTAATTTTATTACTTTTTAAATTACCTGAAATAATTTTATAAAGAGATATTTCCCTTTTCTACCATTTGGTCAGCCGGTGGTACAGTGCATAAAAGAAAGCAACAGAAATACCTAATTTTTCTCTTTGTATAGCATTTCTTGATATGTATTTATTCCCTTACATCTCCAAAAATATGATTAATTAATTTTTATATAACCATAAATCCATTAATTAAACATGTTGTATTTCTTATGCTTATTGCAGCTCAAATTGTTTTATGTTTAGCCAGTGGAAACCATTCAAGTTAATGCCTAATTCCTTTTGACATGATCCTAAAGTCTCTGAAAGCTCCCTTGCTACCTGGTATAACAAGTTTCCAAACTTATTTTGTACATTTCCAGCCCTTCATGTAGAATCAGACATTTCTCTTATGTTATAAAATATTTCAAGACACAATTTGGTCACCAGAAATATGCTTTATTACTGGGTTAGTCATTGTTTCCAGGCCTTTCCAGTGGATATACTGTATATACAGGGTGGGGCAAAAGTAGGTTTACAGTTGTGCGTATGTAAAATAATAGAATAATTAATAAGTAAAATAATATAAGAATAAATTCTGTTTCACATACTCACAACTGTAAACCAATTTCCCCCCATCTTGTGTTGCAATTATATGTGTGTGTGTGTGTGTGAGAGAGAGAGAGACAGAGAGAGAGAGACAGTGTGTGTGTGTGTATTATGCGTAAACTAGAAGCCCAATGCATGAAATTCATGCACTGGGGCAGGGGGATCCCCTCAGCTCGGCCTCTCACAGTCTGGAACCCCTTGGGAGATGCATGCTGTCTGCATTTAGTTGTTTGAGATTTTGTTGTGAATAACAGAAAAGTGAAAACTAACAGCTGGGTCATGCAGCATGTTTCTTTATTCACTCTCTTTCCTGTGGACAAAAGCCAGAACTAAGTGAACTATGGTTGGGAGTCTGACTCAGCTCTTGTGTTAAAGACTCAGGCTCCTAGTTCACAATGCTTTGTCAACTCTAGATTGCAAGCCCTGTCCAGGTTGGCTTCTACTACTGAGGTAGCAGGAAGTAGGAACATAGAATTGGGGCAAGGATGTGTGACAGCTGCCTGTTAAGATAGGATTCAGGAAGCTGCCACTGATAGTCTGACTCATAGAACATTGGCTAGGATTTAGTCACATGTCTACTGTGGCTACAGAGGAGACTGGGACATGTCGCCTTTATTCTAGTGGCCTTGTGCCCAGCTAAAATTTTTATGGAAAATGATAAGATGGGTAGTTGGGGATCACTAGAATTTGTGTTACTCCCTGGTAGGAAATGTTACTTCAAAGAAGTTATTTTTGCTAGATAAACTAAAGCAAAACACATGCACTAAAATGACCTATACTCAAAGATTTAACAGGTCAAACTCTTTTATATTATTTCTTCCCCACATAGTTCTTTTTTTAAAAATATATATTTTATTGATTTTTTTTTTTACAGAGAGGAAGGGAGAGGGATAGAGAGTTAGAAACATCGATGAGAGAGAAGCATCGATCAGCTGCCTCCTGCACAGCCCCTACTGGGGATGTGCCTGCAACCACGGTACATGTCCCTCAGTCTCCAGGCCGATGCTCTATCCAGTGAGCCAAACCGGCTAGGGCCACATAGTTCTTACATAGGCTTGGTTTTTATCTTTAGTAGACAGATACAATTGTTTCCTTTTCATTTGGTGTTAAAAACAAGTAGTTTCCTGTGATGTAATTGTATCCTCATAATGTTAATGGTTTTATATTTGTTATAATATATTTTCATGCATATTAAGTTTTCCTCATTTTTTTCTCTCATTATTTTTCTTCCTTTATCTATCTTCCCACCAAAAGTTAGGTAATTAGGTTAAAGGGTACAAGCATTTTATGTTTTAAAATTCACCAAAAAATTATTTTTCTAAAAGAATTTCATCAATTTATTTTCTTTTATAAGTTATGTATGAGAGCTTGCTTGATTACCAAATTTATTCATTTTATTGGATTAAAAGGCACATTGCTTATTTGAATGTGTACTTTTGATAATAGCACAGTTGAACATTTCAATGCAGATATTTTACTTTACTAAGTTTAATTTAAATTGTTTATATCCTTTAAAAATTTTAGTGTTATATTAAAATTTGTATAAGCTTTTTATGTAGTGTATATGTATATAAAAAATTGCGCTATATTACCAAGTAGGTTGACTATATATACACATGAGCTAGAGATACAACCCAACCTAACTTATATTTGGGAGCACTGTGGGAAAAAGACAGAAAACTATCCTGGAGCTTAAATAACTCTGACATGGTGATATCTGGTCACTCACTTCTGTAGTCAAGGGCATCAAGCAGGAGAGGGCCACTGGATGTCAATGCATGTTGTAAAGATTATTCTCAAAGTAGATTTTGTCATCTGCTTGGTACACGCTGCAGTGTGAAGGCAGCACACCCTCAGACTGCATTTTGTGAGGTTCTGAAAGTTATTAGCTGATCTTGCTTATTTTTAAAACCTTTCTTCTCATGCATAAATATTTTTTCATAATTTGACTGCCAAAATCATGAGCAATAGCACAGCAGTAATGGAGATTCCAATGCAGAGCTCCTCATTGGTTATCATCCATGGATTTTGTTCCAGGCATGTGTGAGTTTCAAGGCACTGACAAACACCTTCCGAAGGCTGTGCCACGATACCATTTCCATCTGCTGTACAACGGTGAGCTGGTCATGTGTTTCCTGGGTTTCTGTTGTCTGCATCGGAGAAGATGAACTAGCTTCTCTCAGGACAGTCTGCGTGTGTGCTGGCATTACAGGAGTAGAGGTAGAGACCCAAGGTGATGTTGGAACACTGTTGACCTGAGGTGGAGCGGGCTTACTCTTTAATAACATGTTCATTTTCAAATCATTAAGCCAACCTGATGTTAAACACAGCAAGGATACACGCCACGTCATACTGGGCTGCAATGATTCAATTTAGCTCATAATGTGCATTCTTCTGGAAGGTGACAAAGTATCCATCAGTTCCCATGAGTCATTTGAGCATTTATTACTATGAACATGCTCCTTGGCCCTAGCACGCGGTTGTGACTTCACTTGTTGAGTAATTGTAGGGTAGCATAGATATTGTTTTTTTATATGTAAAATTTGCTGCAAATATTTGTCTGAAACTGTTTTTCCTCTTTTTAGAAAATTATTATTATTATCACTATACATATATATATTGCAAATTATAGTCTATCTTTTTACATAGCTCTTTTATGCATAAAGAGTTGTATAATGTTATGCACTGTGAGGCATGATCTAAGTTTGTTCTCCAAATTCCTTAGTAGTTATGACACACCATTTAAAAATAGCTCTTCCCTTTAGATTTATGATATAACATTTATGACATAAGTTAATAATATATATGTACACACATATATGTATACAAATGTAATCTGAATAATCATTTCGTTTCATTTCTGTTTTCGCAATAATGATGTTTTAAAATGTTTCTCAAAGATGAATAATGTTAGCTCTTATGTTACTTATCATAACTTTTATTTTAAATAATATTTGTGATAAATTTATCAATTTTTGGAGGTTATTTATTTATTTATTTATTTATTTTTTAAGAAGTCCACTTTTTTTAATGTACAAAAACGTATGAGTAGAAACAAAAGCAAATTAAACATTATCACGTATGTTTACACCACTATCTATGTTCTTCGTATCAATGTTACTATTCAAACAATAGAAAGCTGGTGGCAATTTAGGAGGTGGGAAAGAGGTAAAGCAAAAACCTTTTCTACCATGTTTTTTCTAG
>PVJC01050211.1:0-11871 GCA_004026665.1 Murina feae
GATTTCAGGTTTTTACTATTGAAATTTCCTTTCCTAGAAGAGTCAGACTTTTTAAAAATTGTATCTTTATTGTTGAAAGTATTACAGATGTCCCCTTTTTTCTCCCATTGACCCCTCCACCCTGACCCTCCCCCCCCCAACCCCAGCTCCCCCGCAGGCCTCCACCACCCTAGTGTCTGTGTCCTATATGCATATAAATTCTTTGGTTAATATCTCCCCACCCACCCACCCCACCTTCCTTCTGAGATTCGTCAGTCTGTTCCTATTCCGTGTTTCTATGTCTCTGGATCTATTTTGCCCATCTGTTTATTTTGTTCATTAGATTCCATATGAGTGAGCTCATGTGATACTCCAGTTAGTCTTCAGTTGGTTATTCGGGCTGGGTTATTGGGCTTGTTATTCCAGTTTGGTCCTGGGAGAATGTCAGTGTAGCATCCACTTAATCCGCTGCCATCTTGGAATCCCAGTACTCAGGACTTTCCCCAAGCTTTCTACTTGGCTCCTGTCGTCCTCTTCTTTTAATCCTTTGTCTCCCATTAACTCTCGAGTCTGTTCCTATCACAGGGTTATACCATGGATTGAACATTTTCAAGTTTAGAGTCCTAGTCACTGTGAAAGAGAATCATGGCTTTTATAAGGAAGATTTCAGGATTCCTAAGTAGAATGACAAAAGTTCAAATAAGGACAATGGGAGCAAAGCCGAGCAATAAGTAGCCTGCAAGCCTGCTCCACGAAAGATGAAGTGCTGCTAAGGGTGAGAGTGATTGAAACAGCACCTGCTGCTGCCCGGCCAGTGCAGCCAAGTTGGCTGAGTGTAGAGCCAGGAACCAGAAGGTCATCAGTTCGATTCCTGGTCAGGGCACGTGCCCAGGTTGCAGGCTCGATCCCCAGTAGGGGACGCGCAGGAGGCAGCCAGTCAATGATTCCCTCTCATTATTGATGTTTCTATCTCTCTCTCCTCCCTTCCTCTCTAAAATAAATAAAAACATATTTTAAAAATAATAAAATGCCACTTGCATTTCAGAGTTCTGAAAAACAGAACTTCTTTAAAAATTATGTAAAAATACAATGTGCAAGTTTAAGATCAAGACCTTTTAGGATCTGGAATTTTATTTTAGAGTTTTTCCTTATTAGTTGCATAAAACTTAAACATCTGATGAAATATATAGCATTTGGGATTCTAGTTACTAAACAGTAAATGTGCCCTTCAGTTTTGAGACAGTCACGTCTCTAATATCAGAACCCTTTGCTGAAGCGTTTGTCAGGGCCACTCATCCCTTCAACTTCTGGATTACCAGGAGTTTCCATAATTAAAAAGAAAAGAGAAGAAAAATAGAGGGAAGAGACCAAATAGATCCAAGTGAGAAAAAAGAATAAATAGGTAATAAAAGGAGAGGAAGGGAACAATAAAGAGACCACTTTTTTTGGGGGGGGGGGATAGCAAAGTCTAAAGAATAGTAATGGATGAATATTGGATCTGAAACTGAGAGAATCAGATTCCAGGACCAGCTGTGCTGGTAATTGATGCGTCATCCTGGGCAAAGCACTTGCTTTCCCGCCTTCCTGCATTGGCCTATTTTGAAATGGGCCAACACAGCAAGACGTGACTTCCTTTGGGTCAAACAGGTTCTGCGCAGAGAACAGTGAGATCCGTTTTCCTTTGTAGTTTATAAAACCAGTCTCCTATTATATGAAACAATTGTACTTAAAAACAATTAAGTGAAACAATTGTACTTAAAAAAAGAGGAACCGTGCCAGTCGCTGACAAGTTCTGTTCTCTTGGTGGCTTCCTGGGCCGGGCCACGGTAACTCACCTGCCTCTTCCAGGTTCTGTGGTGACCACATCGCAGTTCAGTAGCAACAGGAAGTAACAGTGAGATTCTATTACTAGACAACTCCTACCAGTGTCCTGAGCGCAACCACCGAGAGCCTTAGAGACATCCCTGGGCAGCACAAAGCGAACCATCCCTCCACCACGGCACTTACCTAACTAAGCCGAGGCCCTCCGGGGATTTCTCCACAAAGTGGCCGGGGCGTTTAAGATTATCCTAAGCCTGGATTGAACAGCAATGCAGTACTTCTTTGAGAAAATCTTAATCTGAGGATGTTTTAACAGAAATGCAGTTCAATTACTTTCACATAAACACAGCCACTGATGATTGTTGATGCCTGACTTAATAAATGGGTCGTTTATAAGGACCTGCATTTAAAGCAGGCAAATACTCTAATGTGCTTAGAAAGTTTCTCTGGGTTATGTTTGGAGGTAAAAAGTTATGAATGGATCATCATTCTTTTTTTACTTTATAAGTGATTTTACTTGAATACTTTTCAGACTTCTTGGTGCAAGAGGGACAAGAATTTGCAAAATGACCATTTCGCAAGCACCTAAAAAGATGCATGTTTCTGGAGAAGCACGTTCACACTTGAATCCACCTGGTCTCTTTGTCTGTCTGTGAGGAACTTTTAGCTCCTGGACACCTGCTAAGAAGGACTTTCTTTGTGACTTGTGTCCTGCTTGTGAAGCATATCTTGCAGTGAGATCAGAAATGTATTTTCCCAGATGATACAACCCATTATAATTCCCTTGCATTTCAAAATGGGTTAAAACTCAAAACCCCATATGTGCGTGCTAACAAAAATTCCACTGAAAGAGCCCTGTCCAGGTGGCACCGCTGGTTAGAGCAGTGTCCCCGGTCATATAAAAGGAGCAGCCAGTGCCCTGACCGGTTTGGCTCAGTGGCTAGAGTGTCGGCCTGAAGACTCAAGGGTCCCAGGTTTCATTCCCTTCAAGGGCGTGTACCTTGGTTGCAGGCACATCCCCAGTAGGAGGCATGCAGGAGGCAGCTGATGGATGTTTCTAATAGATGTTTCTAACTCTCTATCCCTCTCCCTTCCTCTCTGTAAAAGATCGATAAAATATATTTTTTTAAAAAAAGGAGCAACCAGTGAATGCATGCATAACTGGGTGGAACAATAGATAATTACTCTCTCTCACTCAAAAAAAAAGCAAATTTTTTAATTCAATAAAATGAGAAAATGTAATGTAGTGGTGAGGGGTAGGTATTATAAATCCTGCTCATTCTGTTCATATAGCAAGTTAAATAGCCCCTCTGTGGTCGCACTAGGGGTCCTTGAGGGCGAGGAGCAGGTGGAACTCCCCTCCCACGGAAGCCGCTGTCCTCCCTGGGCCGGGCACAGATCTCCCGCCAGCAAGGATGTGCAGTGTTTTCAGTGGCTGCTGGTGAGGCTCTGAATGAGTCTACTTAGTGCAGAACAGCTGCCCAGCCCCAAAGCTCAGCTGAGGTCCCGCACCTGGGAAGCCTCCGGCCTGGCAGTGTCGCCGGCCACACCCCCAGGACACCTGTCTCCCCAAGACACGGTGTCAGAGCGCCTTTCCCGGCACCACAGGCTTCTTTCCATCACAGACCAAACGCGGGCACAGGAAGACTCCTGGGTGCAAAGGACACGCGGGCGTGTTCGGGGTGAATTCCCGCGACAGCGCGCGGCGCCCCAGCAGAGGAAACGCTGGTAAACACTGCGCTCCCCAGAAGGCAGTCCCGGCCCAGCCTCTCCCCAAGGATTGCCATTTCTGTCCGCTCATCAGGCGCAGGAGTTTCCAAAGGGGCCTGCCAGCTCCCTAATGGCTGGCAGCGGGGGGCCGCTCCGCCAGGGAGGCTGTTAACCCGCAGTGTCCCGGCCCCAGGAGGATGCTGGGCCCGCAGAACCCTCCCCCGGGTGGGGCATGGAAACCGCCCAGAGGCGCTGGTTACTTTTCCTCCAAAGACACTTGGAGATAAAGAATGAACCCATCTCCCTGCTGTGCAGCTGGAAATACTTCTGAGAGGAATCGGAGTCTTCCGTTGTAGCATAGAAATGCTCAAAAATTCACAAAAGTAGGTGAACAGCATAGTAGCCCTCATACTCCCCGAATCTGTGTCTCACGTCCTGCATTCTTTTTCCTCTATCCCCACCCCCATTTTCTTCTTTTCACTGCAGCACTTTAAAGCAGCTCAGACGGATCGTGTCACTTAGAAGTGCGTTAGTGTCCAATTCTGATATAAAGACATTTCTAAAATGCAACCACAGCTGTGACTACACCACCAAAATAAGTAATAATCCCCGGATGCCGCCCAATATCTAGTCAGGGTCACGTCAGCACATGCCTCCAGCCAAGCTCACACACTGCATTTAGTTGTGACTGGGTGGCTAGGTGGTCATTTGTTCATAAAATGGCACAGTCACACCCTCACGGTTCCTTTATGCCTTCTCCCACCTCCCATATACTCCGTAAACCATAGTAAAACCTGGAAGCTTCATGAGAATCAGGTGTGGGCTTTTTTCAAGAAAACTGCCCGGCCAGCATGATTCAGTGGTAGAGTGTCAACCCATGAACCAGGAGGTTACGGTTCGATTCTCAGTCAGGGCACATGTCCCGGTTGCGCGTTCCATACCCCAGTGTGGGGTGTGCAAGAGGCAGCCAGCCAATCAATGATTCTCTCTCATCATTGGTGTTTATATCTCTCCCTCCCTCTCTCTTCCTTTCTGAAATCAATAAAAATATTTTTAAAAACAACTTTATATATGTAGTGCTGTGATCTTTCTTTTGCTTCTTGCCCAAGAGGCACAGAATATCAAAATGTCCAGTATTAGTGATGTTAAAATTGATTCATGAGTTCAAATGTCAGCCTGATCCAGCCATTGTGAAGTTTGCCATTAACATTTCACCTGATAATCTTGGTAGACAGTGATGATCATTGGCTAGAATGGTTGTGTCATCGGGGGTGACGCCGGCTGGCATTCTGATGTTTCGATCCTTTAACATAGGTTAGCCGTGATTCTTATTTGGAGAGGGACTGCCCCCTCATGTTTAGAAAAGCAGGATAAATACTTGATTCCTTCCCTTTATCTCTATCACATTAATGAGTTGATTCCCTAGCCCACCTCATCATGTAATAATGAAAAATTTTTTCAAGTATCGCATAAACTCATGGATTTTATGTTTGATATGTTTCAATCAACTTCAGTTCTACCTTTTTAAAAAATGTATATTTATTGATTTTCTTACAGAGAGGAAGGGAGAGGGATAGAGTTAGAAACATCAATGAGAGAGAAACATCGATCAGCTGCCTCCTGCACGCCCTCTACTGGGGATGTGCCTGCAACCAAGGTACATGCCCTTGACCTTTCAGTCTGCAGGCCAACGCTCTATCCACTGAGCCAAACCAGTTAGGGCAGTCTACCTTTTTTAATGCTAAAATTATCCCAGACTTAATCAGTGGGTCCTTTTCAAACTTGTGCTGTACACTTTTGACTCATCTCTATTAGTCTTTGACATGTTTCTGCCCCATGCCCAAGCCCTGGTTTCCTTTAGTAGAGAGGGCATTGTGGGTACTCCTTGCTAATTGGTCATTACTACTCCTGGTCCCATATGTTATGTTTAAAAAGACAGACTGAACCTGTATTAAGCTCCTTTATATCATTATCCTACAGATGTGTATGCATCTGCACTCATCTTCATCTTCCTCCTTCCTGTCCCAAAGGAACAGGTGTCCAAATGTGCTTTTGGTAATCTCTACTTTCAGAACAAGCTATCAGCAACCTCCTCCCTCCCACCATCCTCAGTGCCACCTTCTCCGTCGGGGAGTCAGAGATGGCCTCCATTGCTTCCCTGTCCCCTGTCTTCTCTCCCAAACTAGACTGAAAGCTGTTTGAGAGCAAGACTGTTTCCCACTCACTTTGAGTCCCTCACAGTGCTGATCTGCTGCCTGCTGCACGCCCCCCACTGGGGGTCCAGCCTGCAACCTGGGCATGTGCCCCAATTGGGAATCGAACCGTGACCTCCATAGGTCGACACTCAACCGCTGAGCCATGATGGCCAAGCCGCAGAGTAGTTTTCAATAAACTTCTGTGCTGACTTGTCTCAGGTCCCAGTCTGCACCACACACCCAGTGGTGACAGACCGTCCTCTGCTCTGTATCAGTCTCTCATCCAGGGACTTTTCCCCCCACACCAAAGAAGCATCAGCTCACACCAATTTGTAGAGATGGACTAAGATAAAGCTCTGTAATCGATTCTGTTCCAAAGAAGCCATGTACCAAGGGGGAAAAGTGTGCCTGGTGGAGCTGTCAGCTTCATTACAGGCCCTGTGGCAAGCCAGGCAGGAGGGCAGTTGAAGACTTCTCTGGGAGGAGGCTGCTAATGATCCATGACCTCCCACAGCACACCTGAGCCCCACATCTCCACAGTGTTCCCAGAAGCCAAGTGGGCACTTTCCTCGGTTCCTATCACCTCAGATATAATACACCATTAATGACTACTCATCTCTTCTAACTCCATGTTTAGAGAAAACTACTTCATTAAGCCAAATAAACCATGTGCACTCCCAGATCATCACTGGACACTAACTATGGATGTCCGGTGTGGTCTTTGGCAGTTGAGAGCCCTGAGGAGGAGCAGATAAAAATAGCACCTTGCCCAGCTGGTGTGGCTCAGTTGGTTGTGCCTCGTTGCATGCAACAAGAGAGCATTGGTTTAATTCCCAGTCAGGGCACATGCCTAGGTTGCAGGCTCAATGCCCAGTGATGTTTCTCTCTCACTGATATTTCTCTCTCTCTCCCTTTCCCTTCTCTCTCTAAAGTCAATAAAAACATATTTTCAAAAAGATAGTACCCATCCTCCACCACAGAGAGGCTTGGGCCCCCCAAATAGGAGTTCCAGAATGAACCCCCATTGATATTTCTTTGTTGAGTTTCTAATCATATGCTTTGTCCAGTGTACTATTGATTTATCTTTTTTATCCTTAAAAAGTAGGTGGAGTCTTTATATACTGTGGGTCTTGGACCCCAAGGGTCACAGAACCCATCCAAATTAGCTTAAGAAAAGAGGGAACTCGTGGCCTCCAGTAATTGGAAGTCCAGCAGTAGTTCTAAGCTCAAGCACAAATGCGTTTAGAAGTTTCTCTGTTTACCTAAGCCACACCCACCAGCCAATCAGAGCAGCTTGTATGCAAATTAACTCAGTCAAGATGGAGGCCGGCAGCCACGGAGGTGGGTGCGGTGCAGGCAGCGAGGTGGGTGGGGCAGGTGGGGTGGCTGGATCAGGCTGACAACATTTAAACTCATGAATCAATTTTAACATCACAGCCACGAAGGAAGGCGGGGCAGGTAGGACGGTGGCCAGACGTGGGGTGGGCAGGGCAGGCAGGCGGCAGGCCCCGGAGTGGGCGGGGTCCCAGACTGTGAGAGGGCATAGGCCGGGCTGAGGGACCCCCCCCCCACCCCAGTGCACAATATATTGTGCACCAGGCTCCTAATATATATATTTTTTATATTTTTATATATATACTAGGGGCCCGGTGCACAAAATCTGTGCACTTGGGAGGTCCCTCAGCCCAACCTGTGCACTCTCGCAGTCTGGGACCCCTCCGGGGATGTCCACCTGTTGGCGTGCCTGGCCAGCCTGGGTGAGGGGCTGATGGCTGTTTGCAGGTTGGCCAAGCCCCCCAGTGAGGACCCTGACCCCATGGGGGTGTGGCCAGCCTGGGTGACGGGCTGAGGGGCATTTTCAGGCTTTCAGGCTGCCCACGGCAAAGAGTTTTACTCCTGCTGCAACAGAAGCCGTCTGTTTACTCAGCTCCGTGAGTGCCGGCCTCCATCTTGGCTGGGTTAATTTGCATGCAGCCACTCTGATTGGCTGGTGGGCGTGGCTTAGCGTCCTGAAGAAATGGTTAATTTCAATATTATGCTTTTATTAGTTAAGATTATTCCATCTTTTTTTTTTTTTTTTGTAAGAGAACATTTATTTTTATGTGGTTTTTTAAAATCTTTATTGTCTAGATTATTACAGTGGTTCCTCTTTTTTCCCCTCCATAACTCCCCTCCACCCAGTTCCCACCTCACCCTCTTCCCTTATACCCCCCCACTGTCCTCATCCATAAGTGTACGATATTTGTCCAGTCTTTTTCCGCATCCCCCACATCCTTCCCCCGCCCCAGAATTATCAGTCTATTCCCTTTCTATGCCCCTGATTCTATTCTATTCACCAGTTTATTCTGTTCACCAGATTTTTTATTCACTTGATTTTTAGATTCACTTGTTGATAGATATGTATTTGTTGTCACTTTGTTCATAATTTTTGTCTTTACCTCTTCCTTCTTCTTCCCCTTCTTAAAGAATACACTTCAACATTTCATGATGATGAACTCCTTTAGTTTTTCCTTATCTGTGAAGCTCTTTATTTGACCTTCAATTCTGAATGATAGCTTTGCTGGGTAAAGTTAGACTAGATTTTTTTTTTTTAAGATGTTTGATTAAAAGGTCACTTAGACTCTTGACTGATGTCAGTTGGGTGAATCTTAATACTTCTAAGTTTATCAGAAAATTTTCTAAGCATTTTAACCAGAAATCATAATTTATTTTCAGAAGGAAGTTGTGAATTAAATCATTTAAGAAGGAAAAATTTTGCCCTGATCAGATTTGGGGCAATTTTCTTTCTTTTCTTTTTCTTAAATTTTCAATTACAGTTGGCATTCCATATTATTTCAGGTATACAGCATAGTGGTTAGACATATATAATTTACGAAGTAATCCCCCAGATAAATCTAGTACACACCTGGCATCATACAATAATATTACAATATTGTTGACTACATTCCCTAAACTGTACTTTACATCCCCATGACTATTTTGTAACTGCCCATTTGTACTCCATAACCCTATCTCACCCAGCCCCGGGCCCTCTTCCTACCTGGCAATCCTCAGTTCATTCTCTGCATCTCTGAGTCTGTTTCTGTTTTGTTTGTTCTTTTATTTGTGTGGTTTTAGTTTTAGTTTTTTTTTGTTTTTTTTAATTCCATATAAATTAGATCACATAGTACTGGGACAATTTTTCTTTTAAAGCCCCTCCTTTTGGCTTAGATAATTTTTAAAAATCTATCTTGTTTTGAAAAAAAAAAAAAGTCATTTTTGCCAGGTAGCTCAGTTGATAGAGTGTTGTCCCAATATGCCAACGCTTTGGGGGTAAAAAATATATTTTATTTATTTTTTACAGAGAGGAAAGGAGAGGGATAGAGGTTAGAAATATCGATCAGCTGCCTCCTACACACCTCCCACTGGGGACGTGCCCGAGACTAAGGTACATGCCCTTGACCTGAACTGAACCTGGGATCTTTCAGTCCGCAGGCTGATGCTCTATCCACTGAGCCAAACCGGTTAGGGTGGATTATTCCATTTTAATAGATGGGGAAACTGAGCTTAGAAAGGTCACATTTACTCTCAAAGGTTTCACATCTGGCCTGGGCATTTGCTGTTCTGGGCTGTTCAAGACTCTGATTCTCTGGTCCCATCACTTCTTAGACACATGATCCAGGCTGCGGAGCCAGAGGAGAACAGACCTTACTGAGAAGTCAGTGCTCCTGGCTTCATAAGGAAATCCTAATTCCTGAAGGATCACATCACATCACAGTCAAGAGATAAATTTCAATATTACGCTTTTATTAGAGTAGATATGCATATAGTATATAACTATATACTTTTCTTAGATGGTAATTTTATTTTATTTTATTTTTTAATAAACCTTTATTGTTCAGATTATTACATATGTTCCTTTTTTTCAAACCCCCATAGTTCCCCTCCACCTGGTTCCCCCCCACCCTGTGCCCTTACCCCACCACTGTCTTCATCCATAGATGTAAGATTTTTGTCCAGACTCTTCCCAGACCTCTCATGTCCCCTTCCCCCTGAGAAATATCAGTCCATTCCCTTTCTATGCCCTTACTTATATTCTATTCACCAGTTTATTCTCTTCATCAGATATTTCTATTGACTTGTTATATTCACTTGTTGATAGATATGTATTTGTTGTCACTTTGTTGTTCATACTTTTTATTTTTACCTTTTTCTTCTTCTTCTTCCTCTTCTTCTTAAAGAATGCCCTTCAGCATTTCAAATAATCCTGGTTTGGTAGTGATGTACTCCTTTAGCTTTTTCTTGTCTGTGAAGCTCTTTATCCGACCATCAATTTTACATGATAGCCTTGCTGGGTAGAGTAATCTTGGTTGTAGGTTCTTGCTATTCATCACTTTGAATATTTCTTGCCACTCCCTTCTGGCCTGCATGGTTTCTGTTGAGAAATCAACCGACAATCCTATGGGTACCCCTTATAGGTAACTAACTGTTATTCTCTTGCTGCTTTTAATATTCTCTCTTTGTCTTTTGCCCTTGGCATTTTAATTATGATGTGTCTTGGTGTAGTCCTCCTTGGATTCCTTTTGTTTGGGGTTCTCTGCACTTGCTGGACTTGTAAGTCTATTTCTTTCACGAGGTAGGGGAAATTTTTTGTCATTATTTCTTCATATATGTTTTCAATCTCTTGCTCTCTCTCTTCTTCTGGTACCTCTATAATTCTGATGTTGGTACACTTAAAGTTGTCCCAGATGCTCCTTACACTATCTTCACACTTCTGGATTTTTTTTTCTTTTTTCTCTTCCGGTTGGGTGCTTTTTGCTTTTTCATGTTTCAAATCTTTGACTTGATTCTTATGATCCTCTAGTCTGCTGTTGGATCTCTGTATAATATTACTAAGTTTATTGGCGGATTCTAGAAAATTCTTGAAAAACCTTAAAACCGTAGTTCTGAACTCTATATCCAGTAGTTTGCTTTCCTCCATTTCTGTCATTTGTGACCTATTTCTTTGTCTCCGCATTTTGGCTGCTTCCCTGCGTTGATAGAATGGCTTTCTCTGCTAGAGTGTCCTATAGGGCCCAGTGATTCAGCCTCCCTAATCACCTGGGGTGGACACTCTTGTTGTACACCTTTGAAGGCTGGGTGTACAGTCTTGTTGTAATTATCACTGGGAGGAAATGACTTCGAGGACTTTCTCCTCGTTGTTTGGGGTTTGGAACTTTTGGAGTTCTGTCCCAGCTGCAGGCCCTTAGGTTATGCTGTAGGCAGGCAGGCACACAGCTTGGGCGGGGTTGTAAGTTGGGTGGGGTGAGGTCTCAGAATCACGGGGCGGGGCAACCCAAGATGGCTGCCCCTTTGCCAACTTCGCGGCTTCTCCCGGACCTGGCGTCTCCACGCCCTGGTGTCTGCGTGCCCCTGAGTCCCCAAGTCTCCACGTTAATGATCGCTGCAAACAGCTCTGCTAGAATGCCATTTGTCTTCCGCCCCGTTGCCCGACAGCCCACATCGCATTCAGTGCGACCCCAGAGTTTATAATCTCCTTCCAAGCCATGGACCTAGGTGCTGCAGCCGCCCCCTTTTGCCCGCGCTGCCTCCGTTTCGTGTGCGTCCGTACCTCTCAGTTTTGGTGCCGAGAACTTCTACTCAGTCTCAATACACTCCTTCTCTTGCCTTCTAGTTGTAAAGCTTCCCCTCCCTTGGTTCTGGAGGATGGCCGTTTATCTTTATAGTTGTATTTTTATAATGTAGATGTGGGAGGCTGCACATTTAGGTATATACCTCATGCCGCCATCTTGGTTCTCCTCCCTAGATGATAATTTTAAATTTTATTTATGGTATTTCCTACTGAGCAGAAACTTGTTGACTTTTAAAAAATTATTATTAAAATGAAGGAGCTTTGTGTATGCCTAGGTGATTGCTTTTCAGGACTGGTTGTTGCCTCTGTTGAAATACTTTTGTTTTTCTTTTGTGCTCTGTTAATATAATAAATCACATTGGTAGCAGATTCCACAATTTTATATCTCCCTGCAGGCCAATCTTTTAACTGATTGCTGGGTTTGACTTGCTGTTTTATTTGGTGTTTTACATCTGTGTTTATAGTTTTCCTTTTGTCTTTGCCCAATTTTGTGACCAAGGTTATGCCAGCCTTGTAGGATGAGTTGAAATTCCTTGTGACTTTTTTCCTATTATC
>PVJC01050212.1:0-11881 GCA_004026665.1 Murina feae
AGGCCTAGGCAGGTAACGAAGCCTCCTGTTTGTTTCAGCTCTATGGCTTCTATAATTGAAACAATGTTGCCTTAGTAGACGCCCAGCTGGCCTAGGCAGACAGTTTTCTCCATCGCTGGTGTAATGGAAGCCTCCTGTTTGCTTCAACTCGGTGGCTTCTATAATTGCAACTATGTTGCCTTGAGCAGAGATAGGCCCAGCCGGCCTAGGCAGAGAGTTTACTCCTGGTGCAACAGAAGCCTCCTGTTTACTCCAGCTCCATGACTGCCGGCCTCCATCTTGGCAGGGTTAATTTGCATACAGAGGCTCTGATTGGCTTGTGGGCATGGCTTAGGCATCCTGGAGAGACGGTCAATTTCAATATTGCTCTTTTATTAGATTAGGTAATGTTACAGGATGGTGCCCAGGCCCAGAGCGATTCTGCCTCAGGCTGGTCTGTAATACATGGATCCTTGACTTTATGCAGGAAAGATTTCCCAAAATGAGTCCAGGTGATTTTGAGAGTATGTTATTAAAGCTGAGGAGAGTGAAACAGAAGACTTAGGATAGAAGTTGCAACAGGAAAGACAGCCTAGGCTTTGGCTCCCTAGAAACATTATAGGAAAAAAATGAGCCAAGGTGGGGCTGCTTTTAGCTCACTGGAAAGTCAGGCAAGATCAGGGGTAAGCCCAGAACAAGCTGCTGCTTCCCACTGTTCCCCGAGTTGCAAGTCTCTGGGGTCTCTTAGAATTTAGGAGGAAGGAAACAGTTCATGCCTGAGAAGGGACATGGGGGCGGGGGGTCTCAAGAGGGAGCCAAACTGGTCTTTTGTCTTGAGGGTTTTATCTCTCTTCTGCTGGCAAAAATCTTAGGGGAGGGTTTCAGCAGAATATTCACCAGCTTTCCAGGTGCGTTTTTAATATGGCTGATGCCTCAAAATGAGTGCATACAGGGATTTGGAATTATTCTTTGGTCTGTTTTATTGTTTTACTTTTATCTTGGTTCTATCTGCTTTTTATTGGATTTTTGTTATTTGTTCCCCTGACCTCATCTGTCCTTGGGTTTAGCTGGCATAAATGGCATTAATTGGGTTTCTGTTCTCTTATTTTCCCAACAAGGGTGATTTAAGCTATGCGTTCTGTGGTCAGGGAGGAGAGGTATAAGCCATTTGCTCTCAAGTGTCCTTGGTTAGGGAAGATTAGGTCTTGCAATTCACTAGCTGGCTGTAAGTTGTTCAAGTTGTTTGGCCTTGTTTAATTATCTTGTCTCAGTTTCCCCATTCCATTCTCTCAGGAATTTTTCTAGCTTCCTACTATCCTACCTCAATAATAGTAACATGTGTCTTCTCCCCTTTTTTGGTCACTCTGTCCAGAGATTTACTACTTTTATTGTTTAGAATTAGGGGAGTCCCTTTTCCAGCCCTCTTCTCTCCAGATTCCTCCATAGTGTCCAGCTACCAGGGTTCCCTTTTCTCAGTTCTCTGACCAGAAAGATGAACTTTGTCCTGGCATTTTAGCTGCCACAGTTCTGCATAAACAGACCAACTTTGGAGCAAATAGTGAAAGAAAAGTGAAAAAAACTAATGGGTACACCCCGCCCCCCCATATGCTTCAGACCACAGGGCTCTTTTAGGCACATTCTTTACCTTTTCCCTGCGTTCAGTCTCTCCCCTGAGCCCCACTTGGGGCTCTTGGGGCTCCTGCCCTCCCTGTGGTTTTCCTGTTTCAGGTGTCACAAGAGAGCTAGCTGGGAAGCCAAGAAGAGCTCTAGACCCAGCTGCCTGCAAATGCCTGCACCTGCATCTGGCTTAACTGCTAGCCTTGACGCACATAAAAAACATAAATACCATGCCCTTTCTACACCACTTCAGTCTCAGCCCTTCTGTTTGCAGACGTAACAGTTTATACATTTTGCTTTTTAATTTCAGTCGGCCTGGTTCCTCTTGGCATCCACCTAACATTTTGGTGCCGAAACCCAGGAATGCCGAAGAGAACCCGAAGGGGACCTCTCTTCAGTGCTGACCCCGCACTACACACCGGCTCATTTTGTCTCTGGTGAGTGACAATTTGATCACCCTTCCGGATTTCAGATTTGCCATTTTCCATGTCAGACAAAAACCTAGTGCTAGGCCTGAAGTCCTCTTGAGTCTGGCCGCGGCCCAGGAGCAGGTCCCACAGCCTTCCTCGTCGAGGAGACTCCCCCGACAGGGATCAGACTTTCTTCCCTCAGAAGCCTGACTAAACAGACGGTAGGGACACCCTCCCTCCAGTCCTGGGTATTTCGTTGTTACTTACCCCTCCTTCCTAATTTACACTATGGGGAATTCTCTTTTCATCCTCCCAGAAACACTCCTCTGGATGTCCCCTCCGTAATCCAAACACACTTGGCCTTTCCACAGAGGTCTGGCCCTAATGCCTTATTTTCTCTTGCAATACTACTGCCTGGCCACAATATAAATTAGGCAATGATTCAAATTGGCCCAAGAATAGTACTTTCATTTTTAACATTCTCTGGGACTTAGACAATTTCTGGTAAAGGTCAGAGATCCCCTACATCCAGGCCTTCTTTACACTCTGTAATTGTGCTTTTCTCAGTCAAACTGACTTTACTTATCAAATCCTACTTCTCCACTCAAATCCCCCTTTCGAACACCGGACCTTTCCACTCTGAGGCTTCTGATCCATCTTTCCCTGACCAGTTGGATCCCTCAGCCCCTTCCTTTGATCCTTTCCCAGTCATTCAATCTTCTGTTCCCCTCTGGATCCCCCAGACCCACCTCCTTATGCCCCTATGTTCCCAGACACCACCTCTTCATGTCCACCCCTCAGCCCCCCTACCAAGCCCTGCCTCTCACTCATTTCCAGGCAACCCAGCCTCCTGTTCCTGCCCCTCCTCTCCCCCCTAGGCCCCGCACTTCCCCTTCGAGAAGTGGATGGGGCCCAGGGTATTGTCCAGGTACAGAACCCATTTTCCATGTCCAACCTTGCATATATTGAGAGGTGTCTTGGGTCATTTTCCACCCACCTGACCACTTTTATCAAAGAATTTGAGTACCTGACCCAGTCTTATAACCTGACCTGGCATGACATCTATGTCTTCTTGTCCTGCTCTCTCACCCCAGAGGAAAAGGAACACATCTGGCTAGCAGCTCTGGACCATGCCCATGCCCTTCATAGGCAGGACATGGCAGCCAATCCAGTTGGCGCTTGCATGCTCCCCCAAACTGACCTGAGATGGGATTACCTGGTTAATTCTCCAGGGCGTTCGCTCTGTAGCCATATGATCACCTGTCTCATTACCGGACTCCAAAAGGCTGCCCATAAGGCAGTCAACTATGACAAACAATGAAGTCACTCAGGGCCCTGACAAAAACTAGGCTCTCTTCTACCTCATGGATGCCTTACAGGAATTTAGCACCTTAGACCCCACCCCACCAGAGGGAACTTTTTAAAAAAAATAATATATATTTTTATTGATTTCAGAGGAAGAGAGAGATAGAAACATCAATGATGAGAGAGAATCATTGATCAGCTGGCTCCTGCATGCCCCACACTGGGGATTGAGCCCACAACCCTGGGCATGTGCCCTGACTGGGAATTAAACTGTAACCTTCTGGTTCATAGCTTGATGCTTACTGAGCCATGCCGGTCAGGCTCTTTTTTTTTTTCTTTAAATATATATATATTTTTAATTAATTTCAGAGAAGGGAGAGGGCACGAGATAGAAACATCAGTGATGAAAGGGGAACACTCACAGGTAGAGCTGTTCAGTTATACTTAAACAACATAACTGAACATTCATCCAACAAGGTCCCCATCTTAGGACCAGTAACAACCAACACTGACCTAGCATATCAGCACCTCTTTGCATCAACAGAGCACTCTCTGCAGGGAAGGTTTTAGGACATCTTGATCAACGCCAATGCAACTTTACTCTCAACCTTCAGCCTTCCTCCGGCTGAGCTAGCAATTTCATCACCCAAATTTTTCTAAAACCCACTGGATTCTCAGCCTGGCCCACCATCTCAGCCATCTTTCCTAACAGCCACGACCATTCATACCTCCCAGTTCTGTTTAGGTCGACCCCTTTCCTGTGTTAGCTATTTCCCATGGCAGAGTCGTAACTCTCAATTACGATCTAACTGCAGCCTAGTCCCCTCCCATGGTCTCACACATTCTGAATACTGGGCGGAAACTGAGAAATTATATATATATAATAAAAAATATATATATATATAATATATTTTCCATGTCCAAAAATAAAATATATATAATAAAAAAATATATATCTAATATAATAAAAGAGAAACATGCAAATTTGACCGTTACTACCAGCCAATCAGAGCGGCTGTATGCAAATTAACCCAGCCAAGATGGAGGCCAACAGCCATAGAGCTAGAGCAAACCAGAGGATTCTGTTGCAACTGCCTGCCTAGGCTGGCTGAGCCTCTGTTCACGGCCACGCCTACCAGCCAATCAGAGCGGCTGTATGCAAATTAACCCAGCCAAGATGGAGGCTGGCAGGGTGGCCCTGCACTGGGAGCCTCCACGGCCAGCCGGCATAACTGTGCCAGGTGTGTCAGCTCAGTGGGAGTGGGGGTCCGGCCTGGGGCCTCATCGGGGCGTCCAGGAGCAGCTGTCCTGGGTCTGCTGCCTGGCTCCACCCCCCGGGGGCCTCTACCAGGCATGTGGGAGAGTGGGTCCTCCACGGGGCTTGCAGGAGCAGCCATCCTGGGTCCGCAGCCTGGCTCTGCCCCGGGGGCCTCTTCAGGGGCGTGCGGGAGCACCAGTCCAGGGTCCGCTACCTTCATCCACCCTCCAGGGGCCTCCACAGGGTGTGCGGGAGCGTCTGCTGCACAGTACAGAGAATCCGAAGCCAGTTCGCTGCCCGGCTCCACCCCAGGTGTGTTTGTTCAGCAGCAGGGCCCCACCAAGGGATCCTGCACCAGCGTCCGCCCCTGGCTTGCCACCCAGCTCTGTGCCAAGTGTGTCCCCTCAGCGGTGTGGGCCCACCAGGCATGTGCGATCGTGGGCCCTCTGGTGGGAAACGTCCAGGTCTGCACTCACCAACCCTCCCACCCCCCAGTGCATGAACCCTGAAGGGGCTGTGGACAGCCTGAAAATGGCCCTCAACCTCTCACCCAAGCTGGCCAGGCATGCCAAGCAAGTGGACATCCCCCCGAGGTGTCCCAGACTGCAAGAGGGCACAGGCCGGGCTGAGAGACCCCCACCCTCCAAGTGCACAAATTTTTGTGCACCGGGCCCCTAGTGTGTGTGTGTGTGTGTGTGTGTATATATATATATATATATATTTTTTTTTAAACACCACTGGGGCGACACAGGTCAATCCCAAAGGCCATTTTCAGCCCCTTACTGGGGCGACCTTGGCTGGGACTCTTTCTGTTTGGGAAAATGAAAACAAGCTCACTCACCTCTTCACCATCAAAAACACCTTCTGCTTAGAAAATCAGAAAGTCTTCTTTCTGTGTGGCACCAATGCCTATCCCTGCCTCCCAGCCAACTGGACTGGGACTTGGGCCCTGATCTTTCTCGCCCCCGAAATAGACATTGCTTCTAACAATCAGCCCTTCAAGGTTCCTCTCACCACTTACATACAGACCAGGAGGGACATTGCCCTCCTCCCGCTCCTTGCCTGCCTAAGAATAGCTTCAGGCCAAGGCACTGCGAGAGTGGGACTGGCAACCTCCCTTTCCTACCATCAGACCCTATCCAGAGACCTTGCAGACGGCTTAGAGGAAATTGCCCAAAGTATTGTTGCAGTCCAGGACCGGATAGAGTCACTGGGAGCAGTTACCCTCTAAAATCAGAGAGGACTTGACCTCCTCACAGCCGAGGAAGGGGGGCCATGCCTATTCCTAGAGGAAGAACGCTGTTTCTATGCCAACCAGTCTGGCATTGTAAGGGCCGGGACCAGGAAACTAGTGGACAGGGCCTCAAAAGTTCGACAACAGCTTTCTGAATCCTGGGGCACCTGGCTACAGAATCCTCACTGGACCTCCCGGCTCCTACCTTTAGTCAGACACCTCTGAATGCTCTTCTTGGCACTCATCTTTGGCCCGTGCATCCTAAGAGGCCTTTCCTCCTGCCTTCAACACTGCATTCAGGCAATCACCATGATTCCCCATAGGGAAATGATGCTGTTCCAGACCTACACTAGAGAGCATCCCCTCCCGCCGTCACTGACTAATTAGGGACATCTCTACAACCCACCTGAGCATGAAGAAGTTACAGAAGTCTGAGAGCGGCCTCCCTCATCCACCCCAGCTTTTCCCAGAAGGAAAAAGCGAAAGCACATGCTGCACCTTCCGCTGTGCTCAGTTTCTCCCCTGCACTCTGTACTTTTCCACTGAGTCTTATTGGGGCTCCTGCCCTCTCTGTAGTTTTCCTGTTTCAGGTGTCCCAAGTGACAGCCAAGTGGCCAAGAACAGCAGTTCTAGACCCAGCTACTAGCTCTGGCCTCCATAACAACATGAATCCCCCTCCCTCCCTATTCCTGCCGGCTGGCACCACTTTGGTCTCAGCCCTTCTGTTTGCAAATGGAGCAACACATTTGTAAATTCTGCTTTTTCATTTCATTTTGCTGGTTCCTCTCAGCTTCGACCTAAGAGATCCCTTTACCTCAGCTCCTCTAGCTTGAAAGAGAAGTTTCTTGGGATTTTAGATGCTGGTGCCACCACCACCACCGTGCAGTTCTCTGAGTAGGGCTGCCAGAGGGGTAGGGCCAAAGAGAAATGGAATGTCAAGAAAAAAAACGAGGAGGATTTCCCACACTCTCCTGCTTGCAGGAGCTGCCTTCCCAGGTCCTCAGACCAGAAATTTAGAACTTTCCTAGGAGTTTCTGCTGCCTGTGCCAACTGTGCAGTCATGCACTGTGGCTGCCTTTGGGTCAAAGCCAAGTGATGAAAGAGGAAAAGTCCCCCCTGTAGGCGTCTTCCTTACCACTGGTTCGCCTCCCAGTCTACCTGCTACTATTGCTTTCTGTATTCTGTCCAGAGTTTTTAGTTGTATCATTAGGAATGGTAGGCTAGAGTGGATGTTACTCCTTCTTGGTTAGTACCAGAAGTCTTGAAAAGTCTTTTATTGCTGGGTAGGTGTTGCTCAGTGGCTGAGCATTGGCCATGGTTCCATTCCCTGACAGGGCACATGTCTGGGTTGTGGGCTCGATCCCCAATAGGGAACGTGCAGGAGGCAGCCGATCAATGATTCTCTCTCATCACTGATATTTCTATTTCTCTCTCCCTCCCTCTCCCTCTCTGAAACCAATAAAAATATATTTTGAAAAAGAATGTAACGATCTTTCTGAGACAGCCATAGTTAATAAAAAAGGAACACTTATTAATATTCTTTTATCACAGGATCTCACTATTTTATAATGCAAATTCTTACACTGTCCAAGGCATAGAAGTACTGAAGGCAGAATAGAATGTTTTGAGGAGAGCGCTTTATTCTGTGAATTGAGACGTGTCACCTGGTACTTGGTAGGTAGGCACAAATGAGTATTGAGGTGATTCTCAGGGCACACTGCACATGTGGTAGAAATGAGGCAATTTCAAAAAATTCTGAACAAGTCAAGGGAGACTTTTTGGGGGTTGGGAGAAGACATTAATGAGATATAGGCTGGTAAGTCAGGACAGGCAGAGTGGGGAAACTGAGACAGTTTAACAGCAGTTTGCAGACTTCTAGTAAATCCTATCTATCTTAAAACAAGGACACTTGAGGGTAAGTCGTTTTTACTTTTCCCTAACCAGGGATGTTTTCTGATTGACCAGGAAGAGGGTCACTCAGAAAACACATTCAGGGTGACAGATAACAGAAATCCAAATAGTGCCATTTGCCAACCACACTCAAGGACAGATGAAGTTAAAAGAATAAACCTCATTTTGGTACATCAGCATAAAGCTGATGAATATTGAGGTTCTACTGTAAGACCTCCCCTAAGACACCCAGCCTTTAGAACCCCTCAAAATGAAGGTTTGCCCAGCCGGCATAGCTTAGTGGTTGAGCATTGACCTATGAACCTGGAGGTCATGGTTCAATTCCTGGTGAGAGCTTATGCTTGGGTTGCGGCTTCAATTCCCAGTGTGGGTGGGGTTGTGCTAGAGGCAGCCAATCAATGATTCTGTCTCATCATTGATGTTTCTCTCTCCATTTCTCTTCCTCTCTGAAATAAATAAAAAAATATATTTTTAAAGACCCCCCAAAAGGTCTAGCCTTCCCAGGAGCACACTCGGGCCTACCCACTTCACCCCTCCCCCCACAGGCATGCATCTCCCAAACTCTAAGGGACCCAACAAGGCTTGCAACCAGGGCAGCAATGGCAGCAGCAGTTCATCCCAGACAAACCCCCTGAACCTGTCCCCAAGGCTCCTCTTCTCTGACTTCTTAGTGAACTAAGCAGCCCAGCCTGGGCCCATTTCCCCAGCCCTTTCTGGCTTCACTGTCCCTAGCTTTAGTAAGCATCCTCTAAGATTCACCTGGAGTCGTGTTTATATATAAACTAGGGGCCCAGTGCACAAAATTCGTGCACGGGGGAAGGGTGGGGGTCCCTCAGCCCAGCCTGCCCCCTTTCACAGTCTGGAACCTCTCGGGGGATGTCCACCTGCTGGCATGCCTGGCCAGCCTGGGTGAGGGGCTGATGGCTGTTTGTAGATTGCCCACAGTCCCTTCAGGGTTCAGGTTCCTATTGGGGTGCCTGGCCAGCCTGGGTGAGGGGCTGAGGGATTTTCAGGCTGCCCACAGCTCCCATTGACTCAACGTCCCAGTGAGGCTGGCTGGAATCAGGTTTCTGGGGTTTATTTATCTTCTATAATTGAAACTTTGTTGCCTTGAGTGGAGGCCCAGTCAGGCAATGGAAGCCTCCTGTTTGCTCTAGCTCTGTGGCTGCTGGCCGCCAACTTGGTTGGGTTAATTTGTATACAGCCACTCTGATCGAATGGTGGGCGTGGCTTGGCTGGTGGGTGTGGATTAGGTGTCTCGGAGTGATGGTTAATTTGCATATTACTCTTTTATCAGATTAGAGGCCTGGTGTACAAAATTTGTGTACTGCGGGTGGGGGGGGAGCAAGTCCCTCTGCCTGGCCTGCGCCCTCTGGGAGTCTTCGGGGGATGTCCAACTGACAGCTTAGGCACTGCGGTGGAGGTGGGAGAGGCTCCTGCCACCGCCACTGCACTCACTAGCTGCAAGCCTAGCTAATGGCTGAGTGATGCTCCTCTTGTGGGAATGCACTGATCACCAGAGGGAAATTCCTGCATTGAGCATCAGCCCCTGGTGGTCAGTGTGCATCATAGAGACCAGATGTTTTGCCATTCAGTCAATTTGCATATTAGCCTTTTATTATATAGGATTAAAAATATCTAGAAGGACACACAACCTTAGTAATGTTAAGTGGCTATTTTGTGAGTAGGAATTGGGTCAGAAGGACTCTTTAATTTCCTATCTTCTAGTAGGATTTAGATTTTTTAAAAATATATATTTGTATTGATTTCAGAGAGGGACAGAGAGATACATCAATGATGAGAGAGAATCATTGATTGGCTGCCTCCTGCACACCCCCTATTGGGGGTTGAGCCCACAACCCCAGCATGTGCCCTCACCAGGAATCAAACCCTGACCTCCTGGTTCATAAGTTGATGCTCAACTACTGAACTACACTGGCTGGGGCAAGATTTAGATTTTTAGAAGTATTTACAATGCATAAAATAAGAAATATGTGTTAAAATAAGTTTTTTGTTTTTCATTTTTAATTTTTTTACAGTTTGTCACTGTATTTAGTAGTTAGATTGATATTCAAATCCAATATTTCTTATGTTTTTGTAATTGCAATGGTAAACTCTTAAAAGAAGCTACATTGAAACATGTTTACAGGAGCACGTACCCAGTGCAGCAGTGCTGAAATATGAGCACAACTGATGGTCAGGGTGAGGGGAAGTCTCTGGAAACCTTCACTTCTTCATGCCTATAATTATTTTTACTATAGACCACACATCATAGCACCAGGCATCATAAAACCGAAAGATCTTATTCTCCTGCCAACATAAGCAGTAGCTGGTGCCCCAGATCCTTGCCTGACTTATGCTCACTACCTCTCAGTACTTCCATCATGGGGAAAGAATGTGAAGTTTCAAATTATTTTTCTTATTACCATTGTTATTGATAGTTCATTTTGCACTGAGTTTGGGCTGGGTGTTTTTTGTTTTTTAAATATGAGTACTGAGCAGTAATCTAGGAAAGGAAATACAGTACCTAGCAGCTGGATGATTCCTTTGGCTCTAGTCCCTCTAGTGGCAATCCTGAGGTAGTGCTGGAGACTGTGTCCAAGCACAAGCTTCCTTATAGTGAGTTAAAAGAACTGTTATTTAATGGAACTCTGAAGTATAATCCAGTGTAAGAATATCAGAGCTTGAAAAGATCTCACAAGTGATCCAAGACTTTGCTACTCCAAGTGTGATCCCTAGGTCAACAGGGACTTCACCTTGAGGGGGAGGGCACTTGTCAGAAATGCAGAATCTCAGACCTCACCCAGACATCCTGAAGCAGAAGCTGCATCTGAACCAGATCACCAGGTGATTGGTGTGTACCTTTAAGTTGAGATTCCTTACTCTGGTCCGGTATCTCCCTTTACAAATCAAGGCAATGCGCATCACCAAGGAACCAGTAAAGGGCTGATACAGAAATCAGGGTTCCTAACGGCATTGCCAAGTCAATTTTCTAATATGCCAAGCTTCTGGCCAGATAATCTGATGTAGCATTTTTTAAATGCATTTTCTTCACTATGGGCTTAGGAAGCAGATACAGCAAAGTTCAAATCCTAGTTTTACCATTGGCACCTAATACGGACTCAATAATGGTGGTTTTCCTACTTCCTGTTTTAAATATTGTTTTTGAAATTATTAAACTTATTTTTCAGAGCAGTTTTAGGTTCACAGCAAAACTGAGCATAGAGTTTTCATTATGCACCCAGTCCCACACATACCCAGTCACTCCCCTCTATCAATATCCCCACACAGTATTATCAACGGGACGACTAGCATTTATTATTGCACTTGATTAACACTTCAAAATAATATCTCAACAGCCTTTAAGGGATCACACATTCTATTGTGTCTGACTTAAGACTGTTCAAACATATCCTGTTCTTGTCTCAGAATGCTGGTCTGCTCTGGCTGCCAGGGAGCGATTTATTAGGCTGTTTTACAAATGGACTGGCTGCAAGGGAGGGTCAAGTCCTGGCAGATCCCGTTTTCTTTCCACCAGATCGTAGGCAGTAACGGAGCAGTGGGTTTGGAGCGGGCGCTGGGTTAGTCGCTGGGACTGAACCGAGGCCTTTGATCATTTCCCGGGATCCCTGCGCAGGGAGCGGGCCTGCATGTGGGATGTCAGGGCGAGGGGTTGCAGGCAGTTTCTGGAACTTGGGCTCCGCTCCTTGGAAGCTCGGTTCCGATGAGCCGCAAAGGAAAGCGTGCCGGTTCTGTTTGCACGACAGAAACATGGCAAGAGACAGGCAGGAAAGCCAGAGGCGGGAGAGCGGCGCGCCTAGAACTGAGTGCGCACGGAGCCCGCTGCGGTGCTACTTCCGGCTCACGCTGGGGCTCCTGGGACCTGCAGCTCCGACTTCCCAGCCTCCCCCACTTCCGTTTGAGCTGTGTTTTACTTGTTCCTATTTCCGGCTTGAAGACCGCTAGCAAACGTAATTTTAAAAAGAAGCACTTCCGGAGGGACGTTTCCTGGAGGCCGGAAGTAACTGCAACGTCTCACGTTCCCCTTTCCACGTCGTTCTCGCGATGCCTCGTGGGAGTTGTGGACCTGGGTGGGCGGCGCTGCGGGTGAGCGGACGGGGCGGGGGAGCGCGGACCCGGCGGGGAGGGATGAGAGGGCGGGGCGGG
>PVJC01050213.1:0-11882 GCA_004026665.1 Murina feae
CCTGGCCACAGCTCAAAAAAGAGAACAACATGCAGGGGAGGGCAAGAGTCTGAGAGATCAACATAGAGGGGGTGCCTGCTCCAAGCCTTGATGGTGTGCCTGGGGACAGGCCCCCAGCAGGTAGACACACACAGGAGGACTGCTCCGAGCCTCAGATGCGGCTGGGGGCAGGTCTCCAGTGGTGACACACACACACTCACACATACACACACAAGGCGCCTGGCAGACTGGGGCCATCATAGGACATCCACTGAGGGGTCCCAGACTGTGAGAGGGGGCGGGCCGGGCTGAGGGACTCCCTCCACCCCGAGTGCACAAATTTTTGTGCACCGGGCCCCTAGTAAAATAATAATATATAACATTAAAAATGATTGTTTTTGTCCTAGCTGGTGGATAGAGCATCGGCCTGCCAACTGAAGGGTCAGAGTTTCAATTGTGGTCAAAGGCGTGTCCTCGGTTGCATGCTTAATTCCTGGCCTGGTCAGATGTGTGCAGGATGCAACCAATTGATGTATCTCTCTCACCTTGATGTTTCTCTCTGTGTGTCTCTCCCTCTCCCTTTCACACTCTCTAAAAATCAATGGAAAAATATCCTCGAGTGAGGATTAAAAAAAAAGAAAGATTGTTTTTAGATCCACTTCCTATAAGTAAGCAATGAATCTTGGTATATTTTCTTACAATAGTTGTTCTCAAAGATTGGTGTCCAGACTAACAACATCAGAGAATTATTGTAAGTGCAAATTTTCCATTCTCATCCTAGGCCTGATGAATCAGAAACTCTAAGGGCGGGGCCCAGCAATGTGTTTAAAAAGTCCTCCTGGTATCTCTAATACATATACACGTATTTGAGAACCAGTTCCTTATACTAGTACTCTTTTTCTTTCCTAAATGATATCATACTGTATTCACATTTTTACATTCTACCTTTTCATGTAACAATATATTAGAAGCAATACCGTGTCATGACAGTAATGAGTTAACTGAACTACCTAAAGAATTTTGTGTGGTCTCTAAGTGTAGTAATGAGGCTAAATGTGTGGCCTGTTTTGTTTTTTGCCTTCTCTTGGGGTAATTATTTTCCGAAATGACACATTTATGGACTGCTTCCTTTACTTGCTGTCATCACCATATAGCATGATGATGCTGGAAATGTGTTGGATAGAATGACTCCAGTTGTACTTGGGAAGATTTACTAAAAGATCTTGTCTCATGTAGAACTGACAAGTAACAGTTTTATCCAGGCAAATGACACAGAGGGCTGACATTTGTAGTTTCCAAATAAGAATCAGTCTTAAGGAAACTAGATAGGCAGACGCAACCATGCCAGTGGCAGAGGAGATGTCTTGATGGAAAGGTGACTGTATGGCCCTGTGGGGGACACTGTCTGGTTCCTTGGTCCTGGTTGAACAATAACCCTCTCTCTTGCACTGTTGGGGAATACTGTATCCTCAGACTGGCAGACTTAACTCTGGTCCACGTTGGAGAATGCCCACTGACTATTCTTGTCTTGAGATGATATTTATTAGTCTGAAAGAGGAGGGTAAGGGACCTTATCCACAATTGTCCCCAGAGTATAGTCCTCCACATAAAGGCGTTTCTAGTCATCTTACAAGAAATAATCTTTCAAGAGATGGCCTGTGAGAACTCAGATTTCAGAAGTGACTTACTCAAGGTCACATAGTTGGTGTGCGCTGGCCATGCTGAAATCCTAGTCCCATCACCTAATTCCAGATTTTGCCAGTTTTCCACACTGTGTTGCTGCCTCTCGGACTGTGCATGGTCCTGTTTTTATCCTTCGTGGACAGGGCAGCAGAAGAGAAGCAGCATCAGACTATTTCAGAGCAGTAGGCATCTGTATTGGTACTTTTGAGGAAAGGAAAGGAAAGGAAGAAAACATGAAAGGCAATGTGAGGGAGTGCAAAAATACGTAGATTCTAGGACCAGGTTGACCTGATTTAGAATCAGAGCTGGAGCATGTATGGGTTGTGTCAGTTTTTTGTTGCTGAGTAAAAAAATCACCTCCAAAATGTGGTATAAGAACATATACATTTATCTCATATACATTTATCTATTTGGTTTATGTGATTGTTGACACCCTCAGTTCCTTCTAGTATGTGGGCCTCTCCAGCAAGGCAGATGACTTAACTTCTCTGAATCCTCTTTTTTCACCCTGTAAAACGGGGATAGCTATAGTTATCTTAGAGTTGCTATGGGAATTCACTGAGATTTTGTAGAAAATGGCTTTGCACAGTGGCTAACACAATGTCAGGCTTTCCTAAATGCAACTATTGTTACTATTATTATAAATTTTAGGGCTTCTGATACTCTGGAACCTAGCTGTTATTCAGACAGCAGTTGGAGATATGCCTCCATCCCACTAACCTCCCCCTTGCCCTAGACCCCTGCTATGCCACAGAGGCATCTCCAAACAAGGGATAGTTTCTAAATTACAGAGAAAATACAGCTCTTTTCCTGAAGCATCTCAGATGACGTGATTGGCCATTGTGGGAGATGTGCCATGAAGTATGACATAGTCAAACTTTTTGTTGTTTCTTCATGTCAGCCTCGCAGAATAGGCGCAAGAGTTTCCTTTCTCACCAATGGAAAGTAGTCCCCTTATAGCATCCATTGCCTGTTCATGACATGGATGCTCCAGGAAGTTCAACAAAGAGCCACCTTTGTGCAGTGGATCTCCATTTGTCTTGTCTATGAAGCCATTGTCTGTTCTCTGCCTCATATTTGTTACTATCTCAAAGCATCGGTGTCTGCTCCTTTTCCATCGGATCCCAAGCATTGTTAATAAGGTAAAGCAGTGTTTCTTAGAGACCTTGGGAGCCCTATCTTTCTTAATCATTATTTGAGACTATTTCAGGGGGACGTATAACTTTAATTTATTGCCACCGGATAATGTAGATGTCCTAATCCTCAGTGTGTAAAAATAAGACCAGACTGAAGTCTGTTCTGAATTATCATTCTGCCTAAACGGAGCCCAGGAGGGATCCTAACTTGCAAAAAAATATATTATTCAGCCCAATCTTGATTTCATTTCCTAAAAGAGATTGGGTCCAAATAAGACTTTAATTGAATTCAGCCTCTTGACCTGACACTGACTTGGTTCTTTCTCCTCCTGCCTTCCAACATTAGACAAGGGAGGAGGAGGAGGAGAAATAGACAAATAAAGCAATCCACGTGGATTTATAGGCCGAGCCACTTCCACATTCCGTAAAGCCCAAATGACTGTATAGGAAACAGCTGCAGTATTTACTGGGGCCTGGTAAAGCTTCATTACCGTCCCACCTCCTCACAGGGGGTGTTCAGCTCCAAATGGGGTGCAGTGGAGGGAGTAATTGACTCTGCTGCCCTGGCACCTGGTGTTTCTGCCAAATGCCTGAGGTCACTGCAGCAAACAACTTTCCCCCTCCCCTCCGGTTGGAGGGAGACCTCAAGTCCTGTAGTGAGAGGTGGAGAACAGTGCCAAGAGGAGGTCAGAAGGGATTTCTGTTTCATTTGTTCATATCTTTGTCCATTAACTCAAGAATCATTTACTGTGCACTTCCTAAATATTAGGTACTGCTGTAGGCATGTGGGACACGGTGACAAACATGGTCTCTGCCTTCTTAGAGCTTACACTCCAGAGCTTCTCAATACAATACAATAACCACTACATTTAAATGAACATTCATTAAAGCAAAGTCAAATTAAAAATTCAGTTTTTCAGTCACACTTGCCACATTTCAATTGCTCAGTAGGCTGGTGACTATTGTTGTATGGGACGGCATAGGTACAGAGCACTTACACCATCGCAGAAAGTTTTACCAGACATGCTAGTCTGCTGTGGGCAGGGTTTGGAAACAGTCATTAACTGAACAAACATGACTGTAAATAAGAACACGATGGATGTGGTAGTACTGTGAAGAAAGTAAAATAGGTATAGGGGCTAGAGTTGGCCTTTGAACAGAATGTTCTGGGTGGCCTCCTCAGAGAAGACACATTGGCCAAGGTCCTGGAAGATGCTGAGTGACAGCAAGTCCTTGGAGCCTCTCAGAAGTATAAGAAAGTTACTATGGTTTGGAGTAGGGAGCCAGAGGGAGAACAGTATGAAATGGGGTCAGGAGTAAGGTAGAGGCTTAATGGTTTGGGGTCATGGGAAAGACGGAGCATTTAACTCTTAAGTGGTGGAAATTCATTGTGGGATTTTTACCAGAGGAAGGGTCATGTGATCTGATGTTAAAAGCTCACTCTGGCTCCTGGGTTGATTATGAATTGTAGGGAGTCAGAGGGACCAGAAAGAAGGCTATTAAAATTGTCCAGATGAGAGAAGCTGGGACCTGGGCATCAGGGATGAAGGGACAGTAGCTAACCCCAGAGGACCAACTCTGCAGTAGATAATTACTCATCTGAAAATATGGGGATAGTAAAAGTATCTGGTATAT
Organism: Murina feae; assembly: GCA_004026665.1. Lineage (NCBI taxonomy): Eukaryota > Metazoa > Chordata > Mammalia > Chiroptera > Vespertilionidae > Murina > Murina feae. The sequence goes on from PVJC01050213.1 coordinate 4,434, forward strand.
GCTGTCACTTATACAAGGATACAGTCAGGCAATGTTTGTCAAGTACCCAGTCTTCACAGTATATCAGTGTGACATTATCTTGTCTAATTTACCTTTGTGTTTCTCCTAAATGATGGTAACAGTCTCTCCTCTTGTTTCTAGTCCTTTGTCTTGCCTAGTCTAGGAGGTTTCCACATTGCTTGCTGGGGTTGCTTTTTTTTGAATGGCAAGTCTGATGACATCAGTTCTTTTCAGGAGATCTTGACTGAACCCCAGCTCAAATTCAAATTTGCTGGCATGTTGCAGGAGGTTCTTTACACTCTGGCCCATATCTCTCTACAGCATAATCTCCTCCATGCTCCACCGTGAGCTTAGGCTTTGGTGACACTCATCATCCCTCCTCAGTTTGTTCCACTTCCTCTGCCCAGACACTTTCTCTCCTTGTCTTGGATTTGCTGTCTCCAGCTCCCTGTCTTTCTAGGCTCAGCTTAGAAATTTCTGCCTACAAGAAGCTGTCTCTGGCTCTCCAAGTCCAGGTCAAGTGTTCTTATGAAATCTCATGGAACCCTGTACTTCTCTGTCATTCATATATATACTTATTATGCAAATTGTCCCTGCAGGAGTTCGACTGGGAGACCTGGAGTTCAATCACTCGTTATGATGTGTGCTGACCACCAGGGGGTGGCGTGGAACGAAGGAAGGCCCCACCGGCAGCCAGAAGGCCCCGATTGGCCCTGATCACCAGCCAGGCCTAGGGACCCTACCCGTGCACGAATTTCATGCAACTAGGCCTCTAGTTGAATTGTAATTATAATTATAATTGTTTCCTCCATTCAACTAAGATCTCCATGACAGTTGAGACTGTCTGTCTGGTTCATGACTGTGTCTAGTTCTTTATTTATTTTATTTTATTTTATTTTTTAAAATATATTTTATTGATTTTTTTTACAGAGAGGAAGGGAGAGGGATAGAGAGCTAGAAACATCAATGAGAGAGAAACATTGATCAGTTGCCTCCTGCACACTCCCCACTGGGTATGTGCCCACAACCAAGGTACATGCCCCTGACCGGAATTGAACCTGGGACCCCTGAGTCCTCAGGCCAATGTTCTATCCACTGAGCCAAACCAGCCAGGGCTGTGTCTAGCTCTTTATATGCTTAGCTCATTTGAAGTATTTAAGATACATTTGTTGAATGAGTAATTAAGTGCGCTAACAAAAGTCTTCTATTTATATCCTTTGATATAGCTACTTCTGCCCTCCCCCCATGCCATTCTTTTCTCCATTATTATTATATTGAATCTTAACCTGAATGCCTTACCTCAGGCTGCCATAACAAAATACCACACACTGGGTGGCTTAAACAATAGACACTTGTGTTCTCACAGTTCTGGAGGCTGGAAGTCTGAAATCAAGATGTCAACATGGTTGTGATCTGGTGAGGGCCCTCTTCCTGGCTTGTAGATGGCTACCTTCTTGTGTGTTCTCACATGGCAGAGAGAGAGAAAGAACAAGCTCTCTGGCATCTCTTCTTATAAGGGTACTAATCCCACCATGAAGCCCACTCTCAAGACCTCATCTAATCCTAATTACCTCCCAAAGGCCCCACTTTCAAATACCATCATATTGGCAGTTAGGGCTTCAACATAAGAATTTAGGGAGGGACACAAACTTTCAGTTTCTTAACACATAAGGTGAGAATTTGACAGGAGTTCCCTATTTCTTATTCTGATCTCTAGATCTCTTATGAATCTATTGGCAGTTGATGGCCTGCATGACACAGTAGAGTCAGTTGACCTAGCTTTAGAGCTCAGCTTCAACATTTATGAATTATAAGCTCTCGATCAAGTCACATAGTCTCTTATTTCTCCCAATATTTCATAGAAGGCATTTAAGATGACCAGGACACACTTGTTAATTGCATACTAGTACACCGGCTCAGTGGGCACTTCAATCATTCCTCATATCTATATGATAAGACCTCTCATTCAGTGTCTCATGTAATCCTTCCAAGATCCCTAAGAACTCATATTATGAGGAGGCTGAGACTCTAGGTATCTCTGGTCAGTCTTTTTGTCTTGATCCTGGAACATTCTCCCTGTGCACTTATTCCATGGTCTCCTCTTCCACTTCCTCACCTCCTGTCTGATCCTGAGGATTTATTATCTGGGCAGGTGTCTATTGCTCTGCAGGCTCTGGCTTGAGTCCTTGTACCATGCTGTTGTGGTCTGAATGTTTGTGTCCTCTCAAAATTCACATGTTGGAATCATAACACTCCATGTAATGGTGTTAGGAGGTGGGGCATTTGGGAGATGATTGAGTCATGAGAGTGAGCCCTCAGAAATGGGATTAGTGCCCTTATAAAAGAGACCCTTGAGAACCCCTAGTTCCTTCTATCTTGTGAGGATATGAGAAGTCAGTGACCCAGAAGAAGTCAATGACCTACCTGACCATGGTGGCACCCACATGAACTTCCAGTCTCCAGAACTGTGAGAAATAAGTGTTAGTTGTTTATAAGCCACCCAATCTGTGGTATCTTCTTATAGCAGTTCAGATGAACTAAGACTCGGGGCCACCTGACAAAACACCCAGGATTATGCATTGGTGTGATTACTTCATGCCTTACAATTAAAAACCTTAAAAAGGTGTAAGTTAAAAAATTTAAAAAATTTTCCAATATAGTTTATTTTGTATTAATTTGATGTGTACAGCATAGTGGTTAGACAAATCATGAGACAGAAGTTCTTTAGTGTTGGACTTTCGTAAGGCGAAGTTTCAAACCAACTGAGAGTAGATAAAGGAGACATACAGATGAAGATTTCATATTTATTGAAGAAACACGTATGTGGTATTTGCTAGGTGCCAGCCAGCAGCTTGCTCAAGGTTATGCACCTAGTAGGTGGCAGAGCCAGCCTTCCAAACCAGCTCTAGAAATTTGTTCCTCTGCTTCTCAAAATGTAGCCTTTATTCATGATAAAACTAGATTGAAGGGTATGGTTTAGGTGTGTGTCCAAAAAGGTGAGTTAACTTTTCATCTCTGAATGAGTCAGACTCTCTGAGCTAGTTGGGGCCACCACAGGTGTTCTCCACAGGGGCAGAGCTCTTGCATGGTGGGGAGAGAGCACAGCCAAACACACCCATCCTGTGAGCAGGCAGATCCAAAAAGAACAGGCTAAGGGGTGAACTCAGTCTCTCCTCCCCAAGTCACCAATCAGCAGGGTAAACTCTCTTCTCCCCAATTCACCAATCGGCTATGTTGCTTTTCCTCCTCTGGAGAGGAGTGAGTGACAGATGGGGAGAATGGCCAGAGTGTTCAACTAGCTAAGGTCTCCCCAGATTGAATAAGTGGACCCTACGGAGGCTGAGAGCCAAAGGCCTCATCATCGTTGGAAGTGAGCAAACTGTTGGTAATGGAATCAAGGGGTTGGGTGTTTTAACGTTCTTCTTTCTATTTTTTTTCAGAATTAGGATTCTGAGGCCCAGCTTGAATCACTGTCCCTGTGGGTGGGCAAAGGTACAGTTGGGCTATATAATTGGAAGCACACTTCTTGAAAAGCTAGAGGACTTCTGCTGCATCAGCTGATAGTTCTCCTCAGGCCTAGTGACATGTTCTGATTGCTAAGAGACTGATTTCTTTACATTTTCTAACAGAGCCAAGTAGGTAGGTGCCTGAGGATCTGTGAGTTCCTATGTGCATCACAGTGCTTCTCAGTAGGATGTGGCACCTGTGTGGTTAGGGGAAAGAACACCAGATACAAGGTCAGGTGTCCTGGTTCCTTACGTGACTTTTCCAGTGGGGAAGTCCTTCAGTTTGCCCATGACCTTATTTTCTCATCTATAAAATGGTAGTAAAATTACCTATCTCAAAGGGCTGTGCGAGGATCAAGATGACGAGAAGGTGCTTTATGAACATCAAAGCTGGATAATTTCAAGCTGCTTTATCACATTTTCCATGGATCTCTTCTGTGAATTCCCCTTCCTTCCCTTCTTTCCCACATTTTAAAGATTTTTATTTATTGATTGGAGAAGAGAGAAGAGAGACTTATTGTTCCACTTATTTATGTATTCATTGTATGTGTCCTGACCTAGGATTAAATCTGAAAACTTGGCTTATTGGGATGATGCTCTAACCAACTGAGATACCTGGCCAGGGTTTCCCCACATCCTTTTTATAGCAGATAGTGTTGATTTTGCCTATTCAACATCCATTCTTCTTCCTTGTGGAATAGCACCCTGATCTCCTTTGGGAATCTCTCTGGCTATATGGGTTGTTTGGGACTGACCCCATTCATAGCTCCATAGGAAAACTCAAGATCCAGGCCTCACCAAGCAGAACATTCCATTCTCTGGTCACAGATATTGGTTTTGGGATAGCTATTCACGTTAGCCGGGGCCAGTTGACTATTCCTGGGACTTTTTCTGGAACTCTTGGGAACAACTCTGCTTTCCTTGCTGGGATTGCCAAGCTGGGGGAAGGTAAACCTGAAGCTGTTGGGGGCCACTTTGCTATCTTACAGAAAGAGCCTGCTACCATAGAGGAAAGCAGAGTTGGAGGAAGACACATAATGTTCTGTTGACATTGTTAAAGTTTCTGGATTCAGCCATGCCTGATAGGTATTCATTATGAATGAAGTTGATTAACATTTCACATATATATTTCCCTTTCATATCCTTTGCTAATTTTTTTATTGGGCTGTTTGTTGCTGTTCTTATAGATTTGAAGGAACATTTTTAATATTTATTTTTTATTGAGGTAAAAGTTACTTAACATAAAGTTAACCATTCACAATGAACAACTCATTAACAATTCAGTGGCATTTAGTATATTCATATTCACAAAGTTTTACAACCATCACCTCTATCTAGTTCTAGAACATCACCAAAGAGACCAGATATGTAGTCACTCCTCACTCCCCACCTCCTCCCACCCCTGGCAAACATTCATCTGCTCTCTGTTTCTATGGGTTTATCTATTCTAAATATTTCAAATAATCGGATTCAAGCAATATGTGACATTTTGTGTCTGTCTTCTTTCACTCAGCATAATGTTTTCAAGGTTCATCCATGTTGTAGCATCATCAGCCCTTATTCTGTTTTTGCGGCTGAATAATATTCCATTGTATGGATAGACCATGTTTTATTTATTCATTCATATGTTGATGGACATTTGGGCTGTTTCCACTTTTTTGGCTATCATGAACAGTCTGCTATGAACATTCATGTATGCGTATTTTTTGAATTATATATCAGGGAAATTAGTATATTTTTCCCATTCTGCTTGTTCGTTTAGTATATTTTTATATATCAGAGAAAATAGTCTTTGGCTTATGATAGATGTTGCAAATATTGTATTTCAATTTACCATTTGTCTTTGACTTGGCTTATGGTGGCTTTTGCAAGCAGAGTTCTGAAAGAATTGCTATGTAATTGAACCTGTCCAGGTGGGTTTTGTGACACAGTTAAGAAAGCCATCCTATTTGACAAAATCCAGCACCCGTTCTTGATAAAAACTCTCAGCAAGGTAGGAATAGAAGGATCTTACCTCAACATAATAAAAGCTATTTATGACAGACCCACAGCCAACATCATACTCAATTAAAACCATTTCACCTTAGAACAGGAACAAGACAGGGTTGCCCACTTTCACCACTCCTGTTCGACATAGTACTGGAAGTATTAGCCATTGCGATTAGACAAGAAGAAGATATAAAAGGCATCCAAATTGGAAAAGAAGAAGTAAAACTGTCCTTATTCACAGATGACATGATATTGTACATAAAAAACCCCTAAAGACTCCATCAAAAAACTATTAGACTTAATAAATGAATTCAGCAATGTAGCAGGATACAAAATTAACGCCAAGAAATCTATAGCATTTTTGTACACCAATAGTGAACGTACAGAAAGAGAGACTAAAAAAACAATCCCATTTACCATCACACCAAAAAAACTAAGATACCTAGGGATAAATTTAACTAAAGAGGTAAAAGACCTCTACTCAGAAAACTACAGAACGTTGAAAAAAGAGATAGAGGAAGACATAAACAGATGGAAGAACATACCATGTTCATGGATTGGTAGAATCAATATCATTAAAATGTCAATACTACCCAATGCAATCTATAAATTCAACGCAATCCCCATTAAAATACCAACGGCATATTTTACAGACCTAGAACGAACTCTCCAAAAATTCATCTGGAATAAAAAAAGACCCCGAATAGCTGCAGCGATCCTGAGAAAGAAGAACAAAGGAGGAGGGATCTCAATACCAGATATCTAGCTGTATTATAAAGCCACTATTCTCAAAACTGCCTGGTACTGGCACAAGAATAGACATATAGATCAATGGAATAGAATAGAGAGCCCAGAAATCGACCCAAATCAATATTCTCAATTAATATTTGACAAAGGAGGCAAGAACATACAATGGAACCAAGACAGTCTCTTCAATAAATGGTGCTGGGAAAATTGGACAGCTATATGCAAAAAAATGAAACTAGACCACCAACTCACACGATACACAAAAATAAACTCGAAATGGATAAAGGACTTAAACGTAAAACGGGAAACCATAAAAATACTAGAGGAATACAAAGGCAACAAAATCTCAGACATATGCCAAAGTGATTTCTTCACCGATACAGCCCCTAGGGCATTGGAAATTAAAGAGAAAATTAACAAATGGGACTTTATCAAAATAAAAAGCTTCTGCACAGCAAAAGACACCATCAGCAAAACAACAAGAAAACCACTACATGGGAGAACATATTTGCCAATGTTATCACTGATAAAGGTTTAATCTCCAACATTTATAGGGAACTCATACAAGTTAACAAAAAGAAGACAAACAATCCAATCAAAAAATGGGCAAAGGACCTAAATAGACACTTTTCAAAAGAGGATATTCAGAAAGGCAAGATACATAAGAGAACATGCTCAAAGTCACTAATCATCCGAGAGATGCAAATCAAAACAACAATGAGGTACCATCTCACACCTGTAAAAATGGCTATCATTAACAAATCAACAAACGACAAGTGCTGGAGAGGATGTGGAGAAAAAGGAACACTCGTGCACTGCTGGTGGGAATGCAGACTGGTGCAGCCACTATGGAGTACAGTATGGAGTTTCCTCAAAAAATTAAAAATGGATCTCCCTTTTGACTCTGTGATCCCACTTCTGGGAATATATCTTAAGAAACCAGAAACACCAATCAGAAAAGACATATGCATCCCTATGTTCATAGCAGCACAATTTACCATAGCTAAGATTTGGAAACAGCCTAAGTGCCCATCAGCAGATGAATGGATTAGAAAGCTGTGGTACATCTACACAATGGAATACTATGCTGCTGTAAAAAGGAAGGAGTTCTTAGCATTTGCAGGCGTATGGATGGAGCTGGAGAACATAATGCTAAGTGAAATAAGCCAGTCAATGAAAGAAAAATACCACATGTCCTCACTCATCT
>PVJC01050214.1:0-11886 GCA_004026665.1 Murina feae
TCTTTCACCAGTTGGTAGGCGAAGTTTTCTATCATTATTTCTTTAAATAGGTTTTCAATATCTTGCTCTCTCTCTTCTCCTTCTGGTACCCCCATGATGTGAATGTTGGCACACTTGAAATGATGCCAACAGCAATCAAGGCTCAACTACAATAAGACTGTGCACACTGCCTACGCAGGGTGCAGCTAGAGTTTCCAGCTCAGGCAACTGGGGAGGCTGAGACACTGGGCCCTGCAGGACACCTACTGCACAAGGCCACTCGGAACAATTCCAACATACATAGCAGCTCTACCTAATACATAGAAACAAACACAGGGAAGCATCCAAAATGTGGAGACAAAGAAATAGGTCACAAATGAAAGAACAAAAGAAGTCTCCAGGGAAAAAAAACTAAATGAAAAGGAAGCAAACTACTAGATACAGAGTTTTTTTGTTTGTTTGTTTTTTTGTTTGTTTGTTTGTTTTTTTAATGGTTATACGGTTGACTATGGAGTTTAATGAGAGCTTTAAGGGACTTAGTGAGACTTTCAAGGATCTTAGTGAGAATTTTAAAGACATGAAAAAGGACCAGTCAGAAATTAAGCATATACTAACTGAAATAAAGAAACATTTACAGAGATTCAACAGTAGTGTAGACGATTCCTAGAATCAAATCAATGATTTGAATTATGAGGAAGCAAAAAACACCTAATCAGAAGAACAAAAAGAAAAAAGAAAAAAAATATATGAAGATAGTATAAGGAGCTCTTGCACAACTTTAAGTGTACCAACATTTACATTATGGGGGTGCCAGAAGAAGAGAGCACTTTCCATTTTTTTGTTCAGATGTCCACTTCTCAAGGAAGGCTTTCCTACCCCCAGCTCAGCAGTAAATCTTGAACACTGTGAATAACCATAGAAATGCCATTTTAGTAGTTCAGGAATAGACTTTTGACACAATTCTGGACAACATGGGAAAGATTTCCTGAGAGCCTTCTGGGGTGTTTTAAAATCAAACTTCTTCCTTGAACAGTATTGTGTCTGCATGCAATAATTATTAGCATTGCTGCAGCCATCTTGCAATCACAAAAATGACAAGTCTGAGAATGAAGCTGATTTTGAGCCTTCCCAAGTAAAGAAAGAGGGGGAAACTGGTTCTTTATTATATTTTTGAGACACTGATTTCTCTAAGGTCTAAAGGCCACCTATCTCTCAGGCAGTTCTGAATTGAGAGTTTGTTACTGACAGCTGAAAATATTCTAATATATATACAATGCTCATCTATTTAAATTATTCTTTAACTAGGAATAATGAATCCTTGTTTCCTACTCTATTAATGTAATTTGCCAAGTTTGGGCAACACCAACAACCATCTGCTATCTCCATTGCTGTACTCAGGCTGGTATGTGTTGCAGATAACTATATAATTATGCCAACTGGTTCTCTGACAAATTTATTATCTAACCTCAGCTGGTTTCTCAGTTTTGCTAGATGATTTTTTAAAAATCTATCTCCACTTGGCTTCACTTGGATAGATACAGCATGAACTAGCATGCCAAAATTTGAACTCCTAACTTTTCTTTTCCAATCATCTATTTTCAATAGATGATTCTGTTAAAGTAGATAATTCTGTTGGCCATTTTAATAGATGATTCTGTTAGACGATCTAAATTCTTCAAGTTATGGCCAAATACTTTTTCACACCCTTATGAAATCATCAGGAAACATTGTGGGGTCATCTTCCAATTAAATTCTGACTATAACTACTTCTTATTTCTTCTACTGTGACCACAAAAGCCTTTTGTCTTCTAACTACCCTCCCTGTTTCCAGAGATTCAGAGATTTTTTCCCACCATTCACGAGATTTCTACTTTTTCCAAAGAAAAACTAGAATAAGACTTCTAAAATATAAACCTGATCATGTCACTTCCTACCTTAGACTGTTTTGATGGATGGCTTCTCATCCCATTTAAATAAAACTCTAAAGTCCTTAACCAAGACCTATAGAAACCTTGTTAAGATTCAGGTCCCATCTACCTCTCCAGCCTCATTAAATCCACTCTCCCCATCGCTTACTCAGCCTCAGTCACACTGGTCACCCAGCTGTTTCTTGAACACCCAAGCATGCACCTGATATTTGTTCTAGTAGGAATAGCTCTTCTTTCAGGTAAACTACATAGACCATTCCTTCATTTCATTGAATTCTCTTTCCCACTGTTATCTCATCAGAGCAGGTTTTTGCTGCTGCTCTTATTGAAAACATGGGCCCCACCTAAGCCTTTTCCATCACTTCCTACACACCTTCCTCTGCTTTACTGCTTCACTTTCTTCAGTTACCCTCAGATATTGTCCCTATCAGACAAAATATTACATTATTACAAAAATGATTAACTGATTTTGCCTCCTCCCTTTAGAATTTAAACTCCATGAGGTTTACTTAAAGAAATAAGACCTTTAACTCCACTATTTTATGGATGTTTTTCTCTTTAAATTACCAAGAAGTTATGAGCTGAATTTTGTCCCCTCAAAAATTCATGTGCTGAAGCCCTAATGCCCAATACATTAGAATGACTGGAGAGAGAGAGAGAGAGAGAGAGAGAGAGAGAGAGAGAGAGAGAGAGAGAGAGAGAGAGAGTCTTTAGTTAAAATGAGGTAATTAGGGTGAGCTCTAATCCAATATGACTGGTGTTCTTCTAAGAAGGGGAAGTTAGGCCATAGATATACACAAAGGAAAGATCATATGAAGACATGTAGAGAAGATGGCCAGCTACAAGCCAGAGAGGCCACAGAAGAAGTGAAGCCTGTGGACAACTTGACCTCAGACTTCTAGCATCCAGAATTGTGAGAAAATAAATTTCAGTTATTTAAACCATCCAGTCTGTGGTACGTGGTTATGGCAGCCCTAGCAAACGAATATAGACCTTTCAAATGCCAACTCCAATACCTTTCATTAGTCCTTCACTTTTTAAATCCCCCTCTAACTCACAAGTCTGACATAAATTATGCTAGTTAGCATATTTAAAAATATAATTTAAAATAACAAGAACAACAGCCTACCTATATACTTACCAGTCAGACAAAGAAATAACATTGTTATCACTGTATAAGCTTCTTCTCGGTTGCCCTCTCCCCCATGCCCAGTCACAAGGCAACACTGTAATGAACTTTGTGTTAGTCATTTTTTGCGGGTGAAGTTCTATTTATGCCATATATGTACCCCACTTTTGTGGTATGGTTAGTACCTACCTAAGACTACTATATATATCAATCTATCTATCTATCTATCTATCTATCTATCTATCTATCTATCTATCCATCTATCCATCTATCTGGGCTGTTGTACAAGATTAGAAATTCAAAAACAATTTTGGTTTTTGGAAATGCTTACAGAGGAGATATTTGCAAAATTAGTTATGTTAATATTGCATTTTAATCTAATAACATAGGAATTAAAAATAAACAATTTCATACTTTCTTGTTTTGTTTATACTGTACTACTTAGGCACTGTAGAGAGGTACATATGAGTAATAGAGTTAAACATCTACCGGTTCCACCTAGAAAATGGTTTCCTAGCCCTTCCACTTCTGCTACTGGGCCGAGTGTGTTTTTCATCAGTGTTTAAGTCAGTGGCTTTGGTTATATAGTTTAACTGAATAGCTTGGAGTTACCAAAAATAATAGGTTAAATGTTTAGACTCCATCATCTGTGGTAACACCAGGATGAATTACAGATTTATTAGAAGACATAAAGTCAACAAAATGAATATATAGGGACTTTAAATCAAATGGTAAGATGCCTTACTTTTGTAGAACCCACCCGAGACTTTGCCACTGCCCTCTTTCTAGGTCACATCATCATCCTCTTTAATCATCCTATGATAATAACCTTGTAACTCATCTCCTTACATCTTACTCCCCTACATATATATTTTCCACAATTACCAAAGTGATTTTAAAGTATAAATATCTTATCATGTTTTTTCTACATTGAAGGTTTCTGTTGACTACTGCTTGCTCTTAGGAAGAAGTCCAGATGCTAAATGTCCTTAAAAGTCTCCCTTAATTTGACTACAATATATGTACTCTGTTTAAGACTAAAAAGAAATATAAAAGCTCAAAATGTGCACATTCATGCATAAATACTGAAATACATGTTTCTCTGTGGATATTTATGACCAGGAATACTCACCAATCTGTATTATAAAATTTGTAGTGAATTTTTAATAAGTCAAATTAGCATATTAAAATTTATAATCAAAATACTGTGGCTTTCTTCACATTTATCTTAATTAGGCTGACAACGATGTATAAAAACAAAAGATTATTAACAGGAAATATAGAACTTATTAGAGAGCATATGCTAATGGTGAAACATCTGCTATGTTACATATGCCTTGATCTGAGCTATAAACATGTCATAGGGAATAATTTATTATGACAACAGATAATGGTGCTCAGGTCAGAGAGAAGTAGAGTTAAAGATTACCACATCCAATAAATTTTCTATAATATCTCTCACATTATGTCTTACTCTCTGTAAGAACCAACCATGTAGATTAGCCCATGGCACAATACAAATCATGAGACTAATGGGAAGTGCATCTACATTCAAGAAATCCAAAAAATTGTTTAAGTTGCCCAAATTATTTTAAACTAAATTTTACTCTATAAAAATTGTAAGTTTACTCAAACATTATCTGTTAAAACCCTGTTTTGTTCCAGATATGTACCCTGGGTGCTGGGGATTCAAAGGCTAAACAAAGTAAAGAAAGAGCTTGTTCTCATGGAGCTTACATGCAAGTAACAATTTCTTCATTCAAGACAGTCAACAATGTAAGTATACATGAATAAGAGAATTTTAAATAGTTATACATGTTGTGAAGAATGTAAAATCATAAAACAGTGATGCGATATGACAAAAAAAAATTAGAGTAAGGGTTGTTCTTATACTGAAGGCCATATAATTCTTCTCTGAGGAGGTGACATCTGAGCACAAACACACCTGACAAGAATGAGCCTGCCATGCGAAGATCTGGAGAATTCCAGACAGCAGCAAGAACAAGCACAGATGCTTCCAGGTGGAATAATGTTGGTATGCTCAAGCAGAGAAAGAAGGTTAATGGAGCAAGGGAGAAGAAATCACTTACTTGAGGTGAGAATTTGATGGGGCCGGATTATGTAGGACACACTAGGTCACAGTAAGAAATTTAGATTGTATTCTATAGCATTTCTTTCTGAGAGGAGAGTGATATGATTTGACTCCCTCCAGCTGCTGCATAGAGAATGGACTAAAGGAAGACAAAATAAGTAGCCCAGAAAAATTTTAGAATTGCAATTGGGCCAGTGGGGGTGATTGTAATCTGGACTTGAAGGGATGTGTAAATATATTAGTGATAGCACATTTTATGTATGCAAACAGTGCCTATGCATTGTGGGCAATCTATATTATAAAAAGCCGGTGGCTGTAATGCCGTGACAACGTAATGACCAAACAACCGGTCACCAGGGGGTGCTTTGATGGGTCTCGCGGTGTGGTGGGTTTTGGTCTCGCAGACGGCAGGGCTCTGGGTCCCGCTGGTGCGATGGGAGTCTGGGTGTCACACAATTTCACGTGCTGGGCCTCTAGTTAATGAATATTTATTGAATGAATGAATGGACAGCATAACTCATATGAACATTAACCTAGCAATGTATACCTGTAATTTCCAAATTTTCTAAAATGACATATTTAAACTAAGAAAGTTTTAATGGAAATTTTTTAAATTTACAAGAAAATCTAAAATTTCCATTTGTATTTCCATGCTTTTCTCACTAGAAAATAATTTAAACAATTTACAAATAAATCCAAATTATTAAAAATTCTAGAATGGAACCATTCACCAAATATCTAGTATTTCCTAATGTTAATTCTACAGTTTCTTTAAGCAATTATGGTCAGACTAAAAACTATGGCATTGTATTAAAGGATATTTTATTAGTTTAATATGCAAATATTCATTATTTAGGTACAAATCATGACATTTCAAGTCAACTTTTTTTGAAGTTAATTATTCTCGTATTTCAGTTTCTCATAAAATTTTCAAATTAACATGTTTTTATTCTGTGTAATTAAGCTACATTATCCTTCCAGAGTGAGAAAAAGTAACAAAATTTAAACAAATAATAGAGTTCTACAAATCCTAAAAAGGGAAGAAATCACTGACTCAAATATGTATTTTGAATTAACTAGTGCTGTGAGAAAAATATTTTTTCAGAGAAAGAATAGATATGCAGACAAAAAGATGATAAAGAAATAATCATTTACTGTCTTTTTACTTTACTACTATGTTAATATGTGCAAGAAAAAGGAGGTTAGAAGAATATTAATAATAGTCCAGTAAATTTCCTTTTGATATAAGAGAAGTTTGGTCATTAATATCTATTGCTCTAGTACTATGTCTCATTTTAATGCATTATAGTTTTTTTAATTATGCTTTGACCCCAGGTAATAATCAACAAATATGTGGTATGTTGCAAATTTACTTTTGTGACTCATAAGGAAAGAAATGTGAAGCTTTTCTTGACATTTCAGGTCACTCATATTCGTGTGAAGATCTGTCCTACCTTTACTCATGGGAATCCATGTAGCCTAGAAACGTACAAGTACTCAACTGAAATGGGTCTTCAATGACTGGCTTACCTGAAATTTTGACTTGAGACACCACTCCATCTCCTCCGTCACTGTGTGCACGCACTTCCACAACATACTCTCCATCCCTGGGGATTGGAACCTCTATGGAGTGTTTATGAGTCGAATACAGTTTGCCATCATGCTGGCCATCAGGTCTATAGAGTACCTTAAGAAGTCCCAACATATATAAAATTAATAAAGTGGTACCAATGAGTGAATGCCCTAACCAGGATATTCTTACACTTTTATTAATAAAATTAGTCCTAGGGTAGCTATATGTAATAATTTCTGGAAAATTAATGTTATTTTGCATTCACATAAATCAATTTCACCTATATTTTAGAGTTATTCATGCAATGTGCATTTTTTTAGATGTCCTAAAATAAAGACAGCAGAGAATGTCTTTTTTAAAAGAAGTAGTAAGAAAAGAGGGCTCTTTCAATATATTGAAGTAGACTAAAAAATTGCTTCACAATTTTAAATGTTTTTCACATTATTTCTAGCTTTAGTATACAATGAAAAGTGCAATAGGGTGTGATATAGAGAATATATGGAAATAATATTTTTCTCTTTTTGTTCATTTATAGGTGGCAACTCAGTACATCGAAGAGTTCGCTGCGTGCTGGGAAACTCTATCGTAATCATTGCTGAACAAAAGTGGATTCTTTCTGTCTCTGTTCTTCCGGCATGATTATTCTAACAACTCTATGCTTGAAAGCAGTTATTTTATCTTGCTCACTTGATGCATCATTTTCTTAGATTGCACTGAAGACCTTTTCTCATAGCAATGTGTCATCTGATACTGTTGCACAGCTAGGATGAGAGAACTGAATGGGTTTTGCAGAAACAGCGAAGAGTCCAAACACGAGTCCTCTTTGTAAGAATGGACCTTGTGGCGGGGAATACTCCAGGGATCTTTTATCTACCTTATATCCTGTCACTGTAGATTCATTTGATAGTGCGACCACATGATCCCAGGTGATTATGTACCGTGAACCAGACCTTATGGAACTGATGATCCTTGGCGGCTGGCTTGGAGCTGTGAAAAGTAACGATATGCAATTGGCCATCACCATTTCTAGCTTCAGTTCTGCAAGCTGCATTGTGTCAGGAGCTATAATGCTGATGCTAATAATGTGACAATAGCAACAGCTAATGTTGATGATTGCTTACTGTATGTCAGGCACTATGCTAAGCACTTTACAACCCATGGTCTTATGAGGTGGGTAATACAACTTTTGTCATCGTCTCATCATCCTTCACTTGAGCTTTGTTTGGAAACAACCTTTTGAAACTGCTACTCTCAGGGTTATCAGTTATGACCCCTGGGCCAATTTTCATGGCATTTTTTAATTCTTTTTTTTATTTAACATTTTTGAAGCATTTCACAGAATTGACCTTCTGATTCCTTCTTGAATCTAATTTTTTTTCTTAAATTCATGATCCTTTAATGTCTGTTTCTGCCTCCTACCTCTCTGGCTGCTCTTTCCCATCACCATGCTTTGCTGGCTCCGTATTCTCTGCTCAATGTTTACATGTTGGAATGACATAGAACCTTATCCTGAGCACCCTTCTCTCCTCTATGAATCTTCCCTAAATCTTACATCTGGGACCATAGCTGTATGTACTCACAATTCTAACTCTAATCTTTGTCATAAGCTCTAAACATACATGTGCAACTGCAGATCTCCACTTTAATGTTTCAAAGTCTCCTCAAATGTAATAAAATGAAGATGGGATATCTGTAATGTACCCCCAGATGTGCCTCTTTATAAGTCTTTCACAATCAAACCCCGAGTTTCTAAAAAAAAAAGTAGTTATTCAGTTTTAAATTTCATTCATTGTCAACATCCAAACAAGCAGCAGTTGTCAATGCTGCCTGCAGAAAACGTTCCACTTCTCCTTATTATTAGTTCTGCCCACCTCCATTTCTTTCAACTACTAAAGAAACCTCCCGATTGGCTATTCTGCTTACATTCGTATCCATCACTACCTACGGTCCATCTAGAACCCAGAATGATTTCTTCCAAACATGTTAATCAGGTATTACTCTCAGCTTTAATTCTTCCGATGGCTTCTTATACTTAGGAATAACTCAAACTCCTGACTATGACCTGCAAGGCCATCCATATTCTGATGCCAACACACTTTCCCTTCTCACCTCAGAACTTACATCCTGGCCCCATTGGCCTTTCTGGACTTAAAACATGTGTAACTCTTTCCACCTAAAGGTTTTACACTCATTATTTTCTCCATCTGAAACAGTCTCTTCCTCCCGCAGCCCCAGTACTCACATAGTGGGTCCCTATTATTACTCATCTCTCAAAGAGGCCACTCCTGACCACCCAATTGGAATTAGGTTCTTGCCCAAATCAGTTTCAATTTTATCATCTGTTTATCCACTTTATTGTCCTGTCATCTGATATTATCATATTTATTTGTTAGAGATTTAGTTTTAATTTTGTTTTGTTTTTCTCTCTCCTTCCAATAGCTGGTAATCCCATGGGAAAAGACGATAAGACTAGTTTGATGTCTTCTGTATCCTCCGCACCTAGAACAGTGCTGGGCACTCAGCATACTTTTGATGAGTAAATAAATGGAAAAAAGAACAAAGAAGTAAATGTTCCTTTCACAAATTTGAAAACTGAGGTTTAAAGATGTGAAGTAATTTGTCTTATCATTCCACATTTCTTTGAGTGGCAGAAACAGACCCAATACTCATGTGTGATACCAAAGCCTGGCTCTTACCACCATGTTCTTTCAGAAGTTTCTTTTTTTCCAAGTAAACTTCACACATTCTTAAAACTATAATGCTAATCACATCTTCAATTAATTGCAAAACTCCCTGAATATAAATTCTCCTATTGGATATATTCAACTTGGTTCAAGAAAGAGATATCAAGGGAAAGCTGGAGAGATGAGAATGACCAGATTGTCTGAATAGGGTACGTGATCTCCTTGTATCAATAACGAGAGCAGGTGGTGATAAGAGCGTGAATGTGCTACAGCATTTGCACTCCGCAATGATGAGCGTTTGTAAGTCAACGCAAAGAAAAAAAAGAGCAGAATAATTAGCTACTAATTATTCACGCTGTCGATGTATTTCTATGAAAACAAAGTTTGAAATAATGACAGAATGAATAAAAATTAGTTATCTAATGGTGGGAAATTTTGAGGGGTCACTTCAAAGAGAGGTTCTGTAATTTTATTTCTAAAATGGAACATTAGTGCATAAAGGCATTCCCAAATTTTTTCATCATTGACATTAACTATCCATGTTTTTTGAAAGTTTTTGTGTGATTTTAATGAGAAAAAAAAAGAAACTCAAATATGCTAAGACTGCTAGGTAATAAATTTCTCTCAAATGCACCTTCATCACGATGGAGCCGATTGCTAGTTTTTGACAAGTCTAAAATGCAAATGTGCAGACTCACGTGCTTTCTTGGTGAAGGTCTCTATCATCTCACTGGGAGGTCCGCACCCGGCACTATTGCAGGCCCTGACGTCCACAGAGTACTGGGTGTCCGGCACAAGGTTCTCCAGCCTGGCCGAGTACTCTTGACTGTTGACTTGAACTCTGTGTGCAGCTGCTTCTTTGTCATGAGCCGACCAGTACCGAATCTGCACACATTCAAGGTGAGTAACAGTTTATCATGATGCAGACACTTAAATTGTGAGAAGTTCTCTTCAGCTGACTCTGTCACTATTGAAGCCAACTATTATATTCTCAAATACTTCTTAGTGCTATTTACATTTCTAGCGGCCTTAGACCATAGAAAGGCATACAATGCTGATGATTAAGTTGTCAAAAACAAATCAAAGGCTCATGTGATTGCTTTAAATAGTCCTATCATGTCAAAAACTAACAAAACCCACAAAAAATATCTGCATAAGATTTACCTTCAAAATGTAGAACCTTTCTGTGGAGGTATTTGGCACAATAATTTTTATCATCTATTTCCTGCTTTATTTCTGTTCACATGACTTCAAATTTGTTATGAGCCATTGATAAAGCAGTTTGACAGTAACACAAACTTTTTTTTTTACAAAAATAGTCATCATGTAGCTTAGAACACATCAGTGAGATAACTTCCTGCTATCTCATCTCAGCAGCATGAGGTTATTATTTATTTTGAACCTGCATAGATACCAGATACCAGATATGAAAGAAATGTTACACTTAACAACTTGAATAGATGTAGAGGTTACTTACCTTTAAAATAGTTATTTTTTAAATTCTATTCATGGTAGGGTTAGAAATTATTACTTTTACCAACCAAAGTATCAATGACAACCTTCCTTATCTCTTAAAGTTTAAGTAAAAGCTATAAATTACAATTTTCATTCTTTAAATAAGATGTTTCTTTGGTCAGAAATCTTTTTTTTATTTAATTTTTTAAAAATTATTATTACATAAAGCTTTACAAAGATTAGTACATATATCTCTTTTTCCCCCTGCCCTTCCCCCCACCTCCCCTACCCCCCAGTGTTTTGTGTCCATTGGTTATGCTTAAATGCATACACAAAAGTCCCATGTCTGATCTGTTACCCCCCCCCATGTCCCTGTCCTTGTTGCTGTAATTTGACAGTCTGTTTGATGTTGCTCTGCCTCTGAATCTATTTTTGTTCACCAGTTTATAATGGTTATTATTATCCATAGATGAGTGAGGATATGTGGTATTTTTCTTTCATTGACTGGCTTATTTCACTTAGCATTATGTTCTCCAACTCCATCCATACGCCTGCAAATGCTAATTATATCTAAGTTACAAGTAAAAGGAAAAATCATTTAACAGTATACTCATATTTGACAGATTTTAAATGCCCTGTCTATAAACTAATGGCATTTTAATCTCAAAATTAACCAAAGTTACTTGCAAATAATATCTAACATTTACATAATCCTGAACTTTTCATTTACATAAAACATATGGAACCTTTATAAAATGGAACTGTATGGCTTAAATTCGCCTGGTAACAAAGTGAGGTTTGTGTCTAGAATGAACACTTCAGAACAAAGGCTAGCTACTAATTATTTACTGGTTTCCTTTGCAGTCTTTTTATTTTGTTTACAATAGTATTTTCTGATCATAGTATTTTGATAGAATCTCTTTGGCATTTCTGTCATCTGACCAGGAGGATGGCCAGGGCCGAGGATTGAAATTGCACCAAGTGGCTCCAGAGGCAGAACTTGTCTGGCACAGAAAAGCCTTCCTAAGGATGGGCCCTCCGGCAGA
>PVJC01050215.1:0-11882 GCA_004026665.1 Murina feae
TTCTGATGTTTGTGTGCTTGAAATTGTCCCAGAGACTCCTTACACTATCTTCATACTTTTTGATCCTTTTTCTTTTTTCTTCTTTTCTTTTTTCTTTTTGCTTGTCCCGCTGGGTGGGTTTTGCTTCTTCATATTTCATATCTTTGACTTGCTTCTTGCGATCCTCTCGTCTGCTGTTGGATGTCTGTATAATATTCTTCATTTCAGTGTATGATTCATTTCTAGTTGGTCCTTTATCATATCCATGAGGATCTCATCAAATTTATCAGCAGTCTCTAGCATTTTCTTGAAAAACCTAATAACCGTGGTTTTGAACTCTATGTCCTGTCATTTTCTTTCCTCCATTTCTGTCATTTGTGGCCTGCTTCTTTGTCTCCGCATTTTGGCTGCGTCCCTTGCTGAGTTAGGCGATCACTGCGAGGGATTAACCTCTAACCCACTTGGTTATGAGAATCAGCTGTGTCTACAGTGGGAGAATTTCTGTGCTGGAGACACCCTTATGGGGCAAGAGTTGTTTCAGTGGAGGTTTTATGCTCACTGCATCTGCCCCGAGTGTGTTCCTTGTGGATCTGTTTTGTTTAGGTTAGTCCCACTCTGGCCACTGGGTGGGGCTGGCTCCTGTATCTTTAAGGAGGTGTTGAGTTAGCTTGGGAGGGTCGGGGCCTCGGGGAGTTTGCAGGGCAGGGCGGAGCAAATAGCTATGGCGCTTTTCAGCACTGCGCTGAGAGACACCAGGTCTCTGTGTCCCACGGTAATTGCTGCAAGCAGCGCTGAGAGAAACCCGCTTTGAATTTCTTCCTGGTGCCAGTCAGTCCCCCTTCTCTGGGTGTCTGGGTCCTTAGAAACTCGCTTGGAACTGGAGTTCAGAGCCGCTGGGGACTTGTGGCTCTCTCCGTTTTGGAAAAGAACCGCGTCCCCCGACGCCAGCCCTTCCCCGAGCCCTGTGCGCGCGCCTCCGTACCTCTGTACTTTGCTTCCGCTGCTCCTCTGAGTCTCAGACTCTTTTCTAGTTGTAGGATTTTCACTCAGCCAGCCTTCCTGTGGGTGCGAGTGGTGTCCGTGTGTTCTTTTTGAGGTTTTTCTGAAATAGTTGTTCACGGCTGCATTTACGGTGTCTATCCTATGCCGCCGTCTTGTTTCTTCTCCCAACACTTGGCACTCTTGATAGAAATATCTTTATTTTGGATCTGGCTGCTCCAGTTTCTTTGTGTCCTTGGTGTTGGCTTGGAGGGAGGGATGACTTTCCTGGGTTCAAGGAGGCTGCTTCTCTTGATTGCCGGGGCGACAGGGATGGGTAACAACTTACTTCTGCACCCGGGAGACTGTTCTGAACTTTTCTTTTTCTGGAACATTTGAGGGTGGCTTCAGCTTTGAATCCAAGTTTCAGTTTGTGGCTGTAGCAAAGTTTATTCCTGAATTTGCCTCTTGAAGGAAGAATTGGTTGACAATTATGAATCAAAGTGTTCTAATCACGCATTGTTTTGGTGTTTTTTATGGAACCTGAATACACTTGATAATACTGACCAGTTTCTGAATACCGGTTTCTGAATCTAAAGGCAAGTCCATGTTTGACTTTATAGGAATCTGCCAAACTTTCTTGTAAAGCGGCTGTAACATTTTCTTCCCTATTAACAATGAAGGAGACTTCTTCTCTCCCAAATTTGGCACTTTCAGGTTTGCTAGGTCTGAGGCCTAGCAAGTAGACATGTCTCTCTTATGCCCCTACACAGGGGCTCCTGGTAGGTAGGGCTTATCCTCACTGGAGCCTCACCCAATCCCCCACAGGATTGTCCCTGCAGTAGCCTGGTCTCCAGCTCTGCTTGCTGGATCTGAGTGGCCTCTCAGATGTAAGAGGTGCTCTAGAGGTTGGGGTGCTCCCTGGGAACCAGTTGAATTTCACCTGGTCTTCTCTGAGGGGAAGAGGCTTATCTGCTGGGGGTTTTCCCAGGGCCCTGGTGAGATGCACTAGCCTGACCCTGGCCCCGTCTGGAAATCTGTCACTGACAATGTGGGCCACCTCCAACTGCCGCTTTTTTGGGTTCTCCCATAATCTAAACCTGTATCATGGGGCTGTCTCTGCACCCTGCCACCTGGCCAAAAACCCTGCTTCTGTTGGGAATGTGGACAAGAGCCAGGTTTGGCCTATAATCAGCCTTAACTGCCAATTTGAAGAGCTTGATTCATTTTGGGGCCTTTCCTCATGAAAGTGCACACCAACTCCACAATGGTTTTCTTCCATAGAGAGCCCACTCACCAAAGCTCATGAAAGTACCCATCACCACAATAAGCCCAGTTTGGTCCAAAACCTTGATGCTGTTTTACTGCCAACTTAGGTTTGAAGTATAGCTGAAAAATACAAAATTTGGGATTTTGAGACTTTAAACTGTGTGTTCACTGTTATGTAGACACCTATTCACAAAGAAACAAATGTTTCCTTGCCACCTGCAATTTAGCTGTTTAATAAGAGCCAGTGGGTCTGCCAAACATTCAAAACCTGTCATCCTGTATTTTACCAAGCCCAAGCACCTCCTTGTCAGAAATAAAGTTCTTATGAGTGACGTTGATTCCATTATCTTGGTTACTTAAATGTATCCTCTTGATCTGAATGTTCATGTTTACCCGCACATTTCAAATGGTTTTTATACTTGGGGAGGATGCATTCATTTCTCTCAGTCCTTCTTTGAAGATTAAGGCATTGGGTCAGTATCTCATGAAAGGATGTGAGAGATAAGGGCATGCAAATTACCTTCTAGGTCTACCCAGTGGCACATTGTGGGTTGGGTCATTCTCTGTGTGGGGAGTTGCCCTGGGCCCTGTAGACTGTTTAATAGCATCCCTGGTCTCTGACCACCAGATGCCAGCAGCATCCCCTGCTTCTTCCCTAGTTGAGAAAATGAAATTATCTCCCAGACATTCTCATAAGTTTCCAGGAGGGGGATCACCACTCCTCCTGGGGAGTTCTGTGGGGATTTGTAAGGCTTTCTTGGGGAACAAATGCTCAAATTTGTGCTTCTCTCAGAAAGCTCTCTCAGGGGCCACTGCTTTGTTCAGTTATATAGCCATGTGACCGCCAATATCCACTTTTGGTGCCCTCTGCCCTGGCCCAGAGCAGCTGGTTGGTAGCTGTGGCATTGGTGAGCCCTTGTTTCATAAGGCCACCATCATAGTGACTGTAAACACAATTATCCACAAGCCCTAATTGGTGCATAGGTAGAAAGGGGCCTGCATCTTTGCACAAATCAGGCCCAACGCCACAGAGAATGACAACCCTGCTTTCTCTTGGGGTGGACCACTCAGTGGGTCTAACACTCCCCTCCCCCTGCTAGTCACTGTTTGGCCTTACGCACCTTCACTTGTGAAGGGACAGAGAGAAAGGGAACAAGGATATGGGATGGGTCCCGTGAGGACTAGAGCAGAGGCCTTGGCTAAAGGAGGTTTGGGGAGTTAGTGCATATGGCCACAATCACCCGACTCTACTAATTTAGGCATAAACTGTGACACTTTACATATGTGGGAGACCTTAGATTACACCCCTCTCTAGGCAACCATTTCTGCTTGACTTTCATTTTGTTTTCCTAGACCCTGTCACCTATGCCCACCTGGAACAAAAGTTAAATCAAGTGCTCTGGGCCTGCCATGTGCCTCCTCTGGTCCCCCGACCACGATTTGTTTTTTAGATGGTTTGGCTGTCATGGCCCAGCACGTGAAATGCCTCATGCTCAGTTTACTCTTGCGTGTGCTTAGCATGCTGCCCCCTGTCTTGGCTCAGAGGACACAAGGCCATTGTCTTAGACACATGGCTTATTTTCCAAGACTGCTGTCATCAGGAATACCTATCCTTGTTTGTGCCCCTAGTGTGAGCTGCACAATTCTTTTATTAAGTGTGGTGCCTGTGATTGAATAAGAAGTGAATATGCAGAGCATCCTTTCTTGCACATCCTTGTCCTCATGCAAATTTACCTTCCCTGAATCTTCCCCCTACTTGATCTGGGAGCAAAGCGCAATGATTTTCCTTGGTTTCCATGAAGCAGAAGCATCCCTAACCTTGAGGCATTACCAGTACATGGCCCAGTCACTCTGGCCTATGGAAGAGAACCAGGGCTCTGCATGCATACTACCAACACTGGCATCTCAGCCCTGCCAGGTCCTAGTTGAAATTTCTTGGTTATGGCTGCTGAGTGCAATGTCTGTGTTTCCTCAGGGGGAGTTTCTGCTAATTTCATATTTTCCTAACCATGAGCCATATTGTCTTTCTTTGAATGCCTCTTTGGTTATTTTTTCTGAAATCAGACCATTTTGAGTATCATAGTTCAGGAGATCATATTTCCATCGCCCCAATATTTGTTGTTGTTCATTGTGCTGTACTTTGTTTGTTGCATGGTTTTTCTAAATTATCTTGGAAAGAATGTATTCTTGTGTTTTAGCACTGAATTTTTTGTTATTATAGCTTAGTGGTCAGGTACTGATCTGAGGGATATTACCTTAAATAGCTGGAGTCAAAACAAAATGAAGAAAACAGCACACATGCATATACACAGAAAATGACCTGGACCTTGGAGAATTCTCTTCCCTAATGCCTTTAGCTTCCCTTTCAGAAAAAAATATTGACACTCAGAGAGGAAAAATGACACTCCTTAGTGGAAGTGATGGGAGAAGGACCTAGAAGCTGCACAGGGGTGCCTTCCCATGGTACCTTTCAATCTCCCTATTCAGAGTGAGTATTAGAATCAAAGTTGTCCACAACAGCTAGAGAACATGGGTCACAAAGAAACCACTGTAGTATCCTCTCCTCCTTGGTGAAGGTTACTTGGATTTGGCTTTTCTCTCATTCCACAACCAGGCTCTCCTTTATGTTCAAGTACATATTTAGTATTATCTTCCTATGGGCTCCTTTCAGCCATGGCAACCTAATGAAATTGTCATTCTCCTTGGTAGTGAGTCTATGTAAAATAGGTCCTTTGAAAAGTATCTAAGGCAATGTCAAACAAAATGATTAAATGTAGCTACCTTCAAGTCTATGGCAGGAGAGGAACTCACAGGTGGGGGAAGGGTCTTCTGGTAAGGTGAAAAGGGCTGGCATGGGAGTGAGTCAGTGCAATGCTTTGTTTCCACAGAGCTGAATATGTACCTAACCTCCAAATCAGTAATGAAAACGGGAAGTACCAAAAGATATCCAACTTGGAATTAGGAGATCAGAAATCTGGGAAAGAAAGCACAAACCTCAATGGAGTCTGAATTGGAGGGTCTGGGGAGGGTGATTTTGGAAGAAAATGCAGGTGTCCCAAAGTGAGCCCATCTGAGGTGCTTTGGGTAGAACTGAGGTTGAGGAATGAGAGGAATGATCTCACATGTGCTGGAGGACAGCCCTACTCCAGGGATAACTTGACCCAGGGATTAGAAAATATGATTGTCTTTTGGGCTAATCTGAGTAGGACCCACAAAACAGCAGGTAGAGCTGGAAGAGAGCAAAGCAGGAACCTTGTGAGGGGTGCATTGAAGACTGGGGTTACCTCCTGAGAATGGGCCAACCACCAATATCTGGGAGGTATAATCCTGCAGGAACCCATCTGACCCAGGATATCTTGGTGGTAGCCTAGGTGAGGAGTAACCAGGGCCCTGTCCTTGAGCAACAAAGAGGCCATCAACAAGGCTCCCCCATCTGTAGGGGTGGGAGTAGCCATAGAATCATGACCTCTCAATAAATCCTGGGCCTTGGAATAAATAATAATGTACCTGGAGCAGATGAGCACCTTATCTATTAAGCTGACCCCTGTTTTTCTGCACTATTTTGAAGGAGAGAAGATGGGGCTCTAAAGATGTCCACGCCCCACAGTTGGCCAGGATACACACTCCAGAGCAGCCATAAGTCACCTTTGTGACATCATATGACTTAAGAAGATGGTTGCCCCACCACCAAGACTCTAGAATTTTGAGGACAGTATATATAGGGCATCACTGCTGTGACCAAAGGCATTTCTGACCCTACTTTTGAAGTGATAGGATTTTGGTACCAAATGTTTTTTGATATAGAGCATCACCATGGCTAGTCAGAGTAGCCAAGAGATGCACAAAGCCAAGCTGGCCCTATCAGAGGATGGACAACCACCAATAATGGTCCAATATGATACATCCCAGAGCCACATGTGAGTCCACAGGAGGCTTTAGAGAGGCACGGGGACCAAGAAGAGAGCCAATATCCAAGCCCACAAGATAACCCGCAACCACAGGACCCAAACCAAGGCGCCACCAATGTGGAAGGGAACAACATTCTTCTTGGGCTGTCCTTCCCAAGAAAGCTTTGGAGGATAGTGGAAGATGACACATCTGTATGCTGGAATGATGATGGAGACAATGTGATCATCCAGGAAAGTCTTTTCCAGAGGGAGATTCTTTGCCTAAGGGGCAAGGAGCAAATCTTTGAATGGAACAGCATGAGAGTTTTATCTGCTTGCTGAAACACCATAGCTTTAGTAAAATATGCCCAGGCAACTCTCCCGTTTCCACTACAGGGAACAGGATGAGGGTAAAGTAGAAAGTCCTCCCATTTCCCAGGTTCCCTGTTTCTCAAACATCTTCTTAGTGGACCCAGAAGAATGATAAACTGAAAGGGCTTCATTTCAGGTCTAACTCTTTTTCACACCATACTGTATTTATCAAAAGTTGAGAAAGTCTAGATTTTCTCTTGAAACTATAGCCCCCTTAGAGATAGTCTGCATGGATGAGTAAAGACTCTGAGATGCCAGTTAATATCAAATAGGTATATTTTCTCCACAAGTGAGTAAATTAATTAATGTTGTTTCAGATTTACAGAAATTGCAATTTCCAGTGAGGCAAGCCTTGGCTCCTGGAGAACATTAGAACACAAGGCAACCAGGTGACTCGCGTTTGTCCAGGGATCAGTGTCATCCCCCAAAGAGAAAGAAGAAGATGGCTCCCAAAAGACACTCCCCAAGAATGCACCACGAGGACGACAACAAAGAAGCTGAACAAAAGACTCAGGAGAAAGGCAAGAATGATTGGTGACTCAATTCCATCCAGGCATTCAAGTTCTCGATTCCTCAGCCCATGGGAAGTGCCAGGGAGGTCCAGTGCCCAAGGGCAGCAAGTGGTTCAAGTGAGGAGAGCACTTCTGGTAGTGTCATGTCTGTGCCCACAGCTACTTCCAGAACCGATGGCACAGGCGATCTGCCCCCCAACCCCTGGTCTCCTGAGCCTTGCCTACTGGACAAGAGAAAGAATTGCCTTTCTCCTGACCTTGACTGTAGTCATGAAACTTGAAATAGGCGGGTCTTTACTTACGGGTCTCCCTATGATACCAGATAGTTTCTGATCAGCATGTGAGTGGATCTTGCCCAAGTTCCAGGGGCCTTGCAGAGAGGCCCACCTAGAATTCAGGCCACCCTATCTGCTAAATGCTGTATAACAGAGCCAGTTTGTCTCAGAAGACTGGCCATTCCAGACAACGCTTGGGAGAAAGCCCATCATCCTCACTGCTAACAACCATTAGTAACCCCGCTAGAAGTGACTCAAATAAATTAAAGATTTTTCACACAGAAAAGAAAATAAAAACACAAAAAAACACCAAAAAAACAAAAAACAACAACAAAACAAAACAAAACAAAAAAACTCTATCATCACTGTTCCTTAAGAGCTGTATTTCAGATCCTTTGTTGAGTCACGAGGTAGTTATATGACATGTGTAATACATGCCCTTGTGAGCCCAGGGACACTTTTATAGCAGACAAGTCACTTTTCCAGCACAGACAGGTGCTTTCTTGAAAATTCTTGTGTCTCCTTCAAGGGGCATAAGGCCATGCCTGGTTGGTCACCCTCTGGCATTCGTTCAGTGCCCGCTCCAAGACCTTCCACAAGGTCTTCTAGATGCTGCTGAAGTGTTCTCTGTGTTTGACTAGAGCAAGAGAGGGAAAACGTATAAAGGAGTCCTGATCACTAACCACTTCTCCTAAAACATTTATCTTTGTACAAGCTAGGAATGAGCAGAACCAGAAAGAGTGACAGAACCAAGATATTCCCTGACAGCTTTCCCTTTTCCCTAAAGGTCAGAGTCTTTGAGACAGTCAGTGAGCCCAGACAGGCATCTCATGAGGACAGTCCCCTAGATTTGTGCACAGCATCTGTTTCCCTTTGAGGTAGCATAGAGAGACCCAGAGATTGTTATGCTATGAAAGAAGCCAGAAAGGGAAGTATCACACGATCTCACTCATATGTGGCATGTAAAGAGCAAACTAATTGATGAACAAAATAGATCCTGAGACAGAGATGCCTGCAACAGGCCATCCAATCTCAGAGTGAAGGTGGGGTGGATTGGAAAAGATGAAACGAAGAACTTGTGTGCATAACCCATGGACACTGGCAATAGTGTAGTGAAGGCCTGGGGCAGGGGCTGGTGTCGGCTGGGGGGTCAATGAGGAAAAAGGGGGACCTCTGTAACAGTGTTGGCGATGAAAACAAAAAACAAGAAAGGCGGGTTAGGTAGGAGGAGGACATTGGTCTTTGGGACAGGAGTCCACCCTGGGCCCAGGTCAGGTGACTCGTGAGTGCATCCGTTCCTTTCTCCACAGCACCTGCTTCCTGTGTTTGGCTGTCCTTGAGGCAGGCAGCAGACCTCCGTTTCTGTTCTGTCCCACCTGCCTTCCAGGACCGGCCTCAGACAGAGACACAGATGAAGAGCAGGGCTTCTGGTGAGCAGAGGGGGGCAGAAGCTGCCTAGAGTCATGGTGAGCGGGGATTGGGGGGTAGAAGAGACCCTGCCCCCACCATAGCCTCCACACGGAAGGGCTTCTGGGAGGGGACCACACACACCTCATCCAGGTGTGAGAGACTCAGCCAGAGCAGGTTCCTCAATTATGCATCCGGGTCTCAGAGTACCTGGGGGTTCCCAGGAAGAGCCCCAGTGAGCTCACATCCTCGAGTGAGGCCTAGGACCTGCCCGAGTCCAGGTGAGGGTGCCCAGTGAGGGTGAGGGACCCTGGGCCCTGGGACAAGGGTTTCAGTCCTGGGAGTCCCCTGGGGGATAACCACACGCATCCAGGTGTGGTTTGCACAGCCAGGTCTGGGGATGCTGGGGGTGTGAAGCAAGGTGCAGACCCTCCACATGGCTGAAGCAGGCCCAGGGCCTCCAGAGTCCATCTGGCTGGCGGACGGCTTTGTAGGAGGAAGCCCCTAGGCGGGGTGCCCCTGCCTCCGCCTCCACCTCCACCTGGGTCTGGCAGACAGGGATGGGCCCAGGCACCCTGAAATCAGGAGCAGAGCCATTTCCGGGCTCACAGGGGGTGAGTGCCCACAGCCACAGTGTCTGTGACCCTTGCCCTGGGCTCAAAGGATGCTGGGCCTTGCAGGGCAGGCCGGACCTCACCTGGACTGAGACAGGCTGGGTCCTGTGGGCGTCCTGGTGAAGACCCCTGTCCCAAGGCAGTGCACCATAGCAGGAAGTCACACAGGTTCCTCTGCTGTCTAGCACGAGAGCCCCGTGGCTGTGGCCATGCTGGGTGTCCTGACTGCATGGTGGGGTCTGGGAAGGGGCAGTGGTAAGGAGCGGGGCCTCTCCTCAGCATGGAGGGCAGAGCAGCTTCCTAGAGTTCCTTCCAGTCAGGTCACTGACTGGGATGGGAGTGCCCCAGACCCCCACAGAGCCAACTTGCAGAGCTCAGGAAAGTTAGACACAGAGGATATTACCCTCCTTCCGCTTGTGGGTCTGAGGGTCTGCGATGGGGGGAGGGCTGTCAGGATGAGGGCCCCCATCAGCACAAGGCAGGGCCAGCACCTGCCAGAGCAGATGGGGGTTATGGGTGAGGATGACCACACCCCCATTTTCTCCCTTCCACTTTCAGCCCTGGTCTCAGAGACTCTGGGGGTTCCATAGAGGGAGGAGGACCCCATCTAGGCAGATGGTGCTCCAGGGACCTGCCAGCATCAAGATGAGGACCCTGAGGGAGGACTCAGGGACCCTGAAAGCTGGACCAGAGTCAGTGCTGGTCTCAGGGACTCTGGGGATGGGTAGAGGGAGGAGGACCCCACCTAGGCAGATGGTTCGCCAATGACCCTGGAAGTTAGACCAGAGTCAGTGCTGCTCTCAGAGACTCGGGTTTGGTAGAGGGAGTAGGACCCCATCGATGCAGATGGTGCGCCAAGGACCCTGAGAGCTAGATTAGAGTCAGTGCTGGTCTCAGAGATTCTGGGGGATGGGTAGAGGGAGTAGGACTCCATCTAGGCAGATATTGCACCAAGGTCCTCCCAGAGTCAAGTTGAGGACCCTGAGGGAGGACGGAGGGACCCTGGAAAGCAAACCAGAGTCAGTGCTGGTATCCTGTGGGAGGATGATCACACACAGCGTGATTGCATCCCTGAAGAGAAGATATGGTAAGGCCTGAATGCCATGGGGGTGCATGCTGGGATGGAGCATTGCATCTTTGGAGAGCCCAGGGAGCTCCTCACCAGAGTTTGGGTGCAGGAACAGTACCTGGAGTACCGGCAGGTGCCCAACAGGGATCCTGCACAGTATGAGTTCCTGTGGGCTCCCAGGGCCTGCACTGAGACCAACAAGTTGAAAGTCCTGGAGTTTTTGGCCCAGAGGTCAATGAGAGTGACCCAACATCCTTCCCACACTGGTATGAGGAGGCTTTGAGAGAGGAAGAACAGAGAGCCCAGGCCAGAATTAGCATCACAGAGGATACTATTGCCATGGCCAGTGCAAGCTCTTCTGCCATGTCTAGTAGCTTCTTCTACCCTGGGTGAAATCCAAGGCAGATTTCTTTACTTTGTGTTTTAGGAGGGCAGTCACTGGTCTAAGAGTTTAGTGCAGGGCCTGACTGGGGATGAGGGAATCGTAGTGAATAACATCTTTGTGTCTCGGTTCCATCGGGGTGACTAGGAAATGTATCTTCTTTTGTTTTTGGTATTTTTAAATGTTACTTTAAGTAGAATGTTGATTGGCTTCAAAATCTAAGTTTACAAATGACACAGGTCACACGTTTATTGTTATTTAACTTAAGAGAAAGAGCTTTGCTATTTTGTAAAACAAATTGGGAATCCATCATTTTATTTGTACTCTGTAACAAGATAACATGGAATTGGAATGTGCATTTTTTAATGTGAAAGAACTTAGCTGTAAAACAGAGATAAAATAGTTAATTTTTGAATCCTCATATCATTTTTAGTCTGTTATTCTGTAAAAATTACACACACACACACACACACACACACACACACACACACACACACTAGTAGCCCGGTTCACGAAATTCGTGCATGCGGGAGCGGGTTGTTATTTAACTTAAGAGAAAGAGCTTTGCTATTTTGTAAAACAAATTGGGAATCCTTAATTTTATTTGTACTCTGTAACAAGATAACATGGAATATGCTTTCTTTAATGTGAATGAACTTAGCTGTAAAACAGAGATAAAATAGTTAATTTTTGAATTTTCATATCATTTTTAGTCTGTTATTGTGTAAAAATTATACATATATATATCTATATATCTATATATCTATATATCTATATATCTATATATCTATATATCTATATATCTATATATCTATATATCTATATATCTATATATCTATATATCTATATATCTATATATCTATATCTATATCTATCTCTCTCTCTATATATAGATATATATAGAGAGATATCTATCTGTATCTATCTATCTATCTATCTATCTATCTATCTATCTATCTATCTATTTATCTATATACACCCTAGTAGCCCGGTGCAGGAAATTCGTGCATGGGGGAGGGGGTGTTCCTCAGCCTGGCCAGCAACCTTTCTAATCTATTCTGGGACCCCTCGAAGGATGTTCTACTGCGGGTTTACAGGGATCGGGCCTTAATCGGCAGTTGGACATCTCTCTCACAAT
>PVJC01050216.1:0-11881 GCA_004026665.1 Murina feae
AGAGTTCAAGACAATGACTGTAAGGCTGCTCAAGGAAATTAGGGAAAGAATGGAAGTCAACAAATAGATAGTAAACATTAAAAAGACCATAAAAACAATTTAAAAGGACCAGTCAAAAAGGAAGAATGCAATATCTGAAATGAAAAATACAGTAGAGAGAATCAACAGCAGATTATATGAATCAGTGATTTAGAAAACAATGTAGCAGAACATATGCCATCAAAGCAACTAAAAGAAATGAGATTTTTTTTAAACCTCTGAGACAACATCAAGCATGAAAATATCTGTATCATTGGGGTACTGGAATGAGAAAAGAGAAAGCAAGGAATTGAGAATTTATTTCAAGAATTAACAACTGTAAGCTTTTCCAACTTGCTGAAGGAAATAGGTACACAAGTCCGGGGACACACAGAGTCCCAAATGAGATGAAACCAAAGTGGCCAACATCAAGACACATGGTAATAAAATGGCAAAGTTTAAAAACAAGGAGAGAGTGTTCAGAGCAGCAAGAAAAAGGACAGTTATCTACAGAGCAGCTCCCATAAGACTATCAGCAGAATTCTCAACAGAAACATTTCAGGGAGAGAGGATAGGTATGAAATATTCAAAATAATGAAAAGCAAGGACCTGCAACCAAGAGTGTGCTACCCAGTAAAGCTCTTATTGAAAACTTGAGGCCTGGTGCGTGACATTCATGCACTGGGGAGGCAGGGGATCACTCAGCCCCGCCTGAACATTTTAGCAGTCCCAGAGCCCTTGGGGGGTGTCCGACTACTGGCTGAGGCTCACTCCCTGCAGGGATCCTTAGTGCTGTTGCAGAGGCAGGCCACTGCGCTTGCCAGCCTTCAGCCTGGCCTGTGGCTGAGCAGTGCTCCCCTTGCGGGAATGCACTGACCACCAGTGAGCAGCTCCTGCGTTGAGTGTCTGCACCCTGGTGGTCAGTGTACATCATAGTGACCAGTTGTTCCTCCATTTGGTCCATTTGCATATTACCCTTTTGTTGTATAGATGGAAGGAGAAATAAAGAGCTTCCCAGACACAAAAAAGATAATGTTCATAACCTACAAACCCATAATACAAGAAATGGTAAAGAAATTTTTTAAGAAGAAAGAGAAATAAAAAGAGGAACAAATATTTGTATCATAAAAGGGCAATAAACGTGTACCTATCAAAAATCACTCCAATGTAAATGGGTTAAATGCTACCTCAAAAAATAGGGAGTAGATAAGAATAGATAAGGAAGCACTACCAATTCATATACAGTCTGGAAGAGAACCACTTCAGGTTGAAAGGCACATAGAGACTGATGGTACAGGGGTGGGAAGAGATATTTCATGCAAATTGAAATGAAGAATAAGTTTGGATTGCAATATTTATATATGACAAAATAGACTTGACAACAAATGCTATAATAATGGACAAAAACTACTAACGTGTTGATAAAGGGATGAATGAAAAAAGATGTTATAATCCTTGTAAATATTTATACACCCAACATAGGACCACCTAAATGTATAAAGCAAATCTTGATGGACATAATGGAAGAGAGAAATAGTAATACAGTCATATTAGGGGACTTTAACAAGGTATTGACATCACTACATAGATCTTCCAGGGTCAAAATCAAGAAATAAAGAACAGCCTTACATGACACACTAGACCATATTGATTTAGTTGATATTTTAAGAATATTTCATGCCAAAGCAACAAATTAAATATTCTTTTCAAGTGCACATAGAATAATGTCTTAGATAGACCACATGTTAGGCCACAAGGGGAAAACATATCAAAAGGGACCGTGATACAATTATAAAAAATAGCACAACAAAAAGTTTATAGCATATAGCAAAAACAGTCCTAAGAGGGAATTTCATAGCACTACAAGCCTACCTCAAGAAATAAGAAAAAGTCCAACTAAACAATCTACTGTTACATCTGAAGAAATGGGAAAAAAAGAAATAATAAACCCAAAGTGAACTGGAGGAAGGAAATAGTAAAGGTCAGAGCAGAAATAAAATACAATATATATATATATATATATATATATATATATATATATATATATATATAAAGAACAATGCAGCCAAGAGTTTATTCTTTAAAAGATAAATAAGTTTGAGAAAACTATAACCAGACTCATCAGAAAAAGAGAGATGTCCCAGTAAATAAAATCAGAAATAAAGTAATAGCGGACACCACCGAAATACGAAGAATTATAAGAAAATATTATGACCAACTACATGTCAACAAAATGGACAATTTAGGAAATACATACATTCCTAGAAACATACAATCTTCTTAGATTGAATGAATAAGAAACAGACAATCTAAACACACTGATTGTAACCAACAAAATCAAAGCACTAATGGAAACAAACTACCAACCAACAAAAGTCCTGGTGTTCAGAGGCGAGTTTTACAAAACATCCAAAGAAGAACCAACACCTATCAATCTCAAACTAGTCCAAAATTCACAAGGAACAAAAAGTACTCCCAAGGTGATTTTACAAAACGAGCCTTATCCGGATCCAAAACAGATAAAGACACTACAATGAAATTGATTGGCCAATATCCCTGAAAATATAGGTTCAAAAATTCTCAAGAAAACATTAGCAAACCAAGTTCAGCAATGCATTAAAAAGAAATCATACACCATGACCAAGTGGGATTTATCTTTGGGATACAAGGTTGGCTCAATAGCCGCAAATCAATAAAAGTGATACATCAAATGAGCAAAAGGAAAGATAAAAATCAGATGCTCATACAAAAAAACAGATGAGGCACAAAGAAGCATTTGACAAAATACAGCACCCATTTATAATCAAATCTATCAACAAAATGGGAATAGAGGGAGCATAACTCAACATGATAAAGGACTTATATGACAAACTCTCAGCTAACATCATATTCAATGGGGAAGAACTAAAAGCTTTTCCATTAAGGTCAGGAACAAGATAGGGATGTCCACTTTTAGCACTCTTATGCAAGTAGTGCTGGAAGTCCTTGGCACAGGAATCAAACAAGAAGAAAAAATAAAAGGCATCTAAATTGGAGAGAAAAAAGTAAAATTGTGATTATTTACAAATGGCATGATATCTTATACAGAGAAACTTAAAGATTTTACCAAAAGCCTACTAGAACAGATAAATAAATTCAGTAAAACAGCAGGATAAAAATAAATATCTATAAATCTGTTGCATTTTTATTCAATTATGAACTGCCACAAAGAGAAACTGAGAGAACAATTCCATTTACAACTACATCAAAAATAATAATAACATAGCAAGGAATAAAGTTAACCTAGGAAGTAAAAGACCTGTACTAAAAAAACTATAACACACTGAAGAAAGAAAATGAAGAAGATACAAATAAATAGAAGATAAACCATGCTCCGGGTTAGGAAGAGTAAACATCATTAAAATGTCAATAGTCAAAGCAATCTGTAGATTCAACGCAATTCCTATCAACATGCAAATAGTATGTGAATAGCCACAGCAATCTTGAGAAACAAGAGAAAATTTCGAGTTGTCATGCTTCCTGATATCAGACTATACTTTAAGGCTATATAGCGAACAAAGCAACATGGTGCTGGCATAATAGATATTTAGACCAGTGGAGGTATATACAGAGCCCAGAAATAAATCCATGCTTATGTGGTCAACTAATATAAGAAAGTAGGCCAGAATGCACATTGGGGTAAATACAATATATGGTATGGATAAAACTGGACAGATAGCTAAAAAAATGAAACTAGATCATCTTCTAAAATCATAGAAGGATGAAAAAAGAATAAACTCAAAATGGAATTAAAAATTGAGTGTATGACTCTAAAACATAAATCCCTTATAAGCCTACATAGAGAGTATAATCTGTTATAGTTTCCTCTGCAATCTTTTTTCTGATATAAATTATTGGGTTAGAAAATGATAGAAAAATAAACAAATGGGACTACCTCAAAGGAAAAAGCGTTGGTGCAGCAAAGAAAAAAAAATAACGAAACAAGAAGACAGATACTTAATGGATGAAATATTTGCTAGTGATAACCCCGATAAGGTGTTAATATACAAAATTTATAAAGAAATCATACAGCTCAACATCAAATAAACCAAAAATCCAATTTAAAAAAAAGGCAGATGATCTGAATAGAAAATTCTCCAAAGAGGACATATTTATGGCCAATAGACATGTGAAAAGATGCTCAATGCCACTAATCATCAGAGAAATGCAAATTAAAATCACAATGAGATATCAACTCACACTTGTCAGAGTGGCTATCCTCAATAAATCAATAAACTATAGGTGATGGTGAGGATGTGGAGAAAAGGGAATCCCAGTGCATTGTTGCTGGGAATGCAGACCGTTGCAGTCACTATAGAAAATAGTATGTAGGAACTGTTGTAGACCAAGTTAGCGAGAGTAAGACCACCGACTCCAATTAGGTCGTAAGCAGCAAGCGAGAATTTATTGAGCTGGCCAGGGCCTTCACAGGCACTTCCTTGTGGGGAAGTCTTGCCTGCAAAAGCCCCGACCTTGGTGCTAAGCAAGCTTTTATTCACTGGAACCACAAAGGACACCTTGTTCTTCAGCAGAACTGAGGTCTAGGCCTTGGAGATTGCAAGTTTCTGCAGAAATGGTAATAATCCTTATCTAATAGTTTGCAATACTTGTTCTTACTGACGCTCCTTGCCTTGGGGGCAGAGGAAAATTTTCTCATTAACTCTCTTGTGTCCTTGTTTCTGTCTGCAAGGGGTTAGAACCATCACAGGAACCCCAAAATGACTGACCCAGCAATTCCACATCTGTGGATATATCCAAAGAAACCCAAAACACTAATTTGAAAGAATATATGCAGCCCTGAGTATACTGCAGCATTGTTTGCTATACGTAAGTGCCCATCAGTAGATGAGTAGATTTAAAAGATGTGATACACTAGAGGCCTGGTGCACAAAAATTTGTGCACTCGGGTTGGGGGGTGGGTTATCTCAGCCAGCCTGTGCTCTCTCACAGTCTGGGAACCCTTGGGGGATGTCCACCAGCTGGCTTAGGCCCATTCCCGAGGTGATCAGGCCTAAGCTGGGAGTCAGTCATCCCTCTGGCAGCCCTTGGGGGATGTCCACTTGCCAGCGGGGAGCAGGCCTAAGCTGCAGTCAGACATCCTTAGCTCTGCTGAGGAGGCAGGAGAAGCTCCCATCACCACCACTGTACTGGCAGCCTGGCTTGTGGCTGAGCAGAGCTCCCCATGTGGGAGTGCACTGTCCACCAGGGGCAGCTCCTGCATTGAGCATCTCCCTAGTGGTCAGTGTGTGTCATAGTGACCAGTCATTCCCAGTTGTTCTGCTGTTAGGGTCAATTTGCAAATTACCCTTTTATTATATAGGATAGAGGCCTTGTGCATGGGTGGGGGCCAGCTGGTTTGCCCTGAAGGGTGTCCCAGATTAGGGTGGGGTCCCGCTGGGGTACCTGGCCAGCCTGGGTGAGTGGCTGATGGCTGTTTTCAGGCTGGCCAAAGCACCCATCAGGGACCCTCACCACATGAGGGTGGGGCCATCCTAGGTGAGGGGCTGATGGCTGTTGTGAGGCTGCCTAGAAGCAGGTATCTGAGGTTTATTTATCTTTTATAATTGAAACTTTGTTGCCTTGAGCAGAGGCCACAGCCAGACTAGGCAGGCAGCTTCCTCCATTGTCAGGGCAACAAAGCCTCCTCTTTGATCGTGCTCTTTGGCTGCCGGCCGCCATCTTGGTTGGTTTAATTTACATATGGTCACTCTGATTGGCTGGTGGGCGTGGCTTTTAATGTAGGGGAGTGATGCAATAGGCATATTACTCTTTTACTAGATTAGATTATACAATGGAGTATCACTCAGTCATTTAAAAAAAGTGCAATCATAGTATTTGCAACAGCATGGATGGCTCCAGAGCAAGGTGACCAGATTTTAACATTGGTAAAGTGGGACATTGCCTGGGACGGAGGAGGAGGATTTTTTTTTATTACTTAAAATATTACAAAGAGTAGTACATATGTCTCTTTTCCTTTCCCCTTGACCTTCCGCTGTCCTTCCATAGACCAGAGGGGGAGGTTCTTGATTAAAAATTGGGTCTATATGGAGCCACAAAAATTTTCATGGAACACAAAAATAGTGTCTAAACTAATAAAAGCGGAATAGTAAAGTTAACCGTTTCTCCGGGACGCCAAACAGCCAATCAGAGCGACTGTATGCAAATTAACCCAGCCAACATGGCGGCCGCCACTCACGGACCTGAGTAAACGTTTAGGCAGCCTCCGTTGCAGCAGGCGTGAAAGGGAAACTACCTGCGCTCCACTCGCTTAGCCTTGCCTGAAGCAAAACACATTTGCAACACATTTGCAACATAAGGAGCTATAGCCGGGCCTGAGTCTAAGAGTAACAATTGTTTCATTATAGAAGCCGCTGCGAGGTGAGGCAGAGGAGGCTTCCTTAGTAAAAGGCCTCGCCTTAAAGGAACAGCATCAATTATAGAAGATAAACAAACCCCAGCCCTTAAAGAAACAGCATCAATTATAGGAGATAAACCCCAGAACCTGTGTCCAGCCAGCCTTGCTGGGACATTGGGTCAATGGGAGCTGTGGGCAGCTTTAAAGCCCCTCACCCAGGCTGGTCAGGCACGCCAGCAGGTGGACATCGCCAGAGGGGTCCCAGACTGCGAGAGGGCACAGGCGGGGCTGAGGGACCTCCCGAGTGCACAGAGCAGCTGCAGGGCAGAACAGCACAGGACCCAGGACCAGTGAGTGGGAAAGAGGCTGCAGGGTTGGGGGCACCAGGAAGAGGGAAAGAGGCAGCAGGGTTGGAGGACAACGGGAAGCGGGAAAGAGGCGGCAGGGTTAGAGGGCACCGGGAAGCGGGAAAGAGGCGGCAGGGTTGGAGGGCACCGGGAAGCGGGAAAGAGGCAGCAGGGTTGGAGGGCACCGGGAAACGGGTAAGAGGTGGCAGGGGGTCGGCAGCCTGCTTGGTGGGCTTCCTAGGCCCTTTGCGGGGCATCGGGGAGTGGGTACGAGAAGGCAGGGGGTCGGCGACCTGCTTGGTGGGCTTCCCAGGCCATTTGCGGGGCATCGGGGAGCAGGTAAGAGGTGGCAGGGGCTTGGCGGCCTGTTTGGCAGCTGTCCAGGCCCTTGAAGGGGAATCGGGGAATGGGAAAGAGGCATCAGGGGGTCAGTGGCCTGCTTGGTGGCTGCCCAGGCCCTTTGCGGGGCACCAGGGAGCGGGAAAGCAAGGCTGCAGGGGCCGGGGTCCTGCTTGGCAGCTCCCCAGACCCCTTGGCGGCACCGGGAAGTGGGAAAGGAAGGCAGCAGGGGACGAGTGAGTGGGAAAGAGTCGGCGGCCTGCTTCGCGGCTTCCCAGGTCCCTTCCAGGGATCAGGGAGCAGGAAAAAGCTGGCCTGACCATGAGGCGGGGTTTTCCCTGCTTTCTGGTGGCTGGAGGAAGATGGGCAGTAGGCAAGCTTGGGAGGCAGGTCGCACCCAGCCCTGGCCACAGCTCAAAAAAGAGAACAACATGCAGGGGAGGGCAAGAGTCTGAGAGATCATCATAGAGGGGGTGCCTGCTCCAAGCCTGGGGGCAGGTAGACACACACAGGACTGCTCCGAGCCTCAGAGGCGGCTGGGGGCAGGTCCCCAGTGGCCACACACACAGAAGGAGCCTGGCAGACTGGGGCCATCATAGGATATCCACTGAGGGGTCCCAGACTATGAGAGGGCACAGGCCAGGCTGAGGGACTCCCTCCACCCCAAGTGCACAAATTTTTGTGCACCGGGCCCCTAGTTGTAATATATTTGTTTAAATTTCAACATAAGTAAAATTTACACATATCTAAACTAATAGAAGCGAAATAGTAAAATTAACCGTTTCTTCAGCATGGGGTAAGCCACGCCCACCAGCCAATCAGAGCGACTATATGCAAAATAGTCCAGCCAAGATGGAGGCCGGCAGCCAAGAAGCAAACAGCAGTAAGTGAGTCGCTGGCAGAGGGGCAGGGTGGGTCAAAAGTAGCACTAGGACAGGCCTGGAGGGCGCCCGACACCCCAGCGGCTCTGAGCCCGCCTCGGCACTGGGGTCCCTGGGACCTCAGCACCACGGGACAGGCCTGGAGGGCGCCCGGCACCCCAGTGGCTCTGAGCCCGTCTTGGCGCTGAGGCCACCTAGAGCGTGCCCGGCACCCCGGTGGCTCTGAGACTGCCTGGGCGCTGTGGCCACTGGGGGCCAGAGTAGCGCAGGACATGCCTGGAGGGTGCCGGGTACCCCAGTGGCTCTGAGCACCCCTCGGGGCTGGGGCTACCAGGCAGGTGTGTGGTTAGGAGCCAGTAGCCACACGGGTTCCCCAAGTGCAGAGGATGTAGACCAGGCTGAGGGACCGCCCCCCGCCCCCCCAGTGCACAAATGTTTGTGCACCGGGCCCCTAGTAATAAATAAAAAAATTATGTGTAGTATTATTTTATTCTTTGGCATATTTCTCATTTGAGTGAATTATTTTTAGTCGATTGCTGACATTTTTAAAAGGTCATGAAATTATTCACAAGAATTTGTTAAATTATATTTCACACATAAAATGGCTTTCAAAGTATCAACATTTAATTGTGATTTTTCTGATGTCCACACTTCATTTACTGTAGAAAAAATGCGCTCAGTCGAAGCATTAGTTCCTGGTAAGGACAGCGAGTATTCCACAGTTTTTAGTGCATTATTGTATGGAACATGGTTTGTTTCAAAGTGATGAAATATTTCTAACCATTTGTTCTCTATTGTGATTTTTGCTGATGCCCAAGATTTAACGTTTTCCTTATCAATATATTTTTTAATAATGATACCTCATTAAAAAGATCATTTTCGGAAATATTACTATATGGGAAATTTTGAGTAATATGATCGAAGATTTTTGCACATCATTCCAATTAAGTTCTTGTTTTAATGTAACCCAATGAAAATGTTCAATATCATTGTAATGTACCGTCCACTCCTCTAAATAATCTGTGCACTTACTATAGAACTTTTTGACGTGATTCATGATATCTGCACGATTGATTGCACCTTGTTCTTCTAGCTGGCTTATACTATTACGGATAGTTAACGGAAGAAAATTATTTTCTAACCACTCTTGACACTGAAATTTTAAATTATTAACTTCATTTGCTGCTTCCATTACTGAAATTTTGTCACCTTCAATAAGTTTTATAGCATTTTGAAAAAGAGCTGCTTGATTGTGTACAACTCTAGCCAAATTTTTGAAGATTCTTTTTCAAAACACTCTTCTAAAATTCTAGGACATTTATCCTGTGATAGAAAGTAGGATTTCAAAGGATCGTATATTTTCAAAATTCTTTTGACAGCTGGCAAAAGAGCTAACCAGCGCTTTTTACTGTGTCCAAGTATCTTCTGATATTCAACTTCTGCAGTTTCACAAAATTATTTAAGCATTTCAACGCGCACAGTGTATGTATACAAATAAGAATATATTTTAATCACAATATTTTCCACATCTACGGGCAATAAGTCAGCAGCTGTTGGAATGGCGTTATGTATTCTGTGTGTTGCACCACCAACAGCAATAATGTTTTGATTAAGGTTATTGTTTAATTTATAAAAATTATTGTTTGTACCTCTTCTTGCTTTTCCTCCAAAATTTGCATTCATGTTGTCTGCACAATATGCAATCATTTTATGTTTTAAATTGTTTTTTTTCCAAAATATTAATAATGGAACTGAACATTATTTCAGAAGTTTCTCCAGGCAAAGAAATGGAATCTAAAAATCTAATTTTTATTCCAGTTTCTGAATCAAAATATCTAATAATGGTTAAAATAACTTTATATCCTTATGATTGGATGCGTCAGAATATATAAATATAAAATTAATTTTTTCTAGATTTTTGTTTAATTCTGAAAATGCATATGGGGAAAGCACATTACACACAATTGCCTTGGATTTCGTTCTAGCAGAGGAAAATTTTTCCTTGAATAACTTCTTGACAACTTGTGATGTACAGTCCATAGATCTGAAGGAATGATTGTGATTAATAGCATGAAAAGACATAAGTCCTTCTGCTAATGCTTATTTCTTTTCTTCATCTCCATAAGTTGGTTTCCGAAAAAAATTCCTGTATTTTGGAGGAAGATGCAGCAGTATTTAAAGATCTTTTATGTTTCTGTGTCTCCAAGTGCTTTGAAATATCATTCTTCCCGCCGTGGGAAATAGAAAATTCACCATTACATTTCTCACATTTTACCATGTAATCGCTTTTGTTTTTTTTAATAAAGGAGATTCACTTCTTAGATCATCATTGAATTTGCATCCTCTTTTCTTACTCATCATGTTAAAAATCTAAAAAAAAATATTTTAAAATGATATCATAAATTATTATATACATATTGCTTAAAAACATAGTAAGTAGGTACATAATTACATGAACATTTTTTATTGTTAGTTTATAAATTAAATTAATTTGATTGTTATGAAGTAACTATATTTTAAAAATTATTTTAATTTTAACCCCATCTTACTTTCTATATAATATCGGTACTAACTTGTATTATTTTTCCTCTGAATTTGCCATAACGTAAGTCATAAGTGTCACTTTCAAGGCCGGTGCTAGACTTTTTGCCACCACTATAAAAATATGAATAATACGAGTACTGTCTGCTAAATTCAAGAAAATTTATGTATTTATGAAATAAATAAATAAATAACTTACCTAAATTATCTGAATAGCTGATTTGTAATGACATCACTTGTTTAACTAGCTTACTAGCACGCAGTACGATGTGTAGCGTCTGAGAGACAGTTACAAAATGTTTTCCTCCTTGCCAATCCCCAAAAATGCCATTGTTCATTAAGTCCAAAGAATGGTGGTCGAATTCTAACAACTGATCCACAATGCGAACTTTGATAAGCAGTTCTTGATAATCAGTTCTCAACAATTATTTGTTATTATTAAAGTTTAACCTTATAAAGTTAACAAAAATAATATAAAACTCATATCCTGACTAAATAGCCACATGACCGCCAAAAACCG
Source organism: Murina feae (assembly GCA_004026665.1). Classification (NCBI taxonomy): domain Eukaryota; kingdom Metazoa; phylum Chordata; class Mammalia; order Chiroptera; family Vespertilionidae; genus Murina; species Murina feae. Next base: position 11,041 of record PVJC01050216.1, read on the forward strand.
TATATTCCCTTCCTGTTCTCCCACTGTTCCCTAGCTTGTCATGCATTCTTTCCAAAAATCGGGACTTTTTTAAAATGCCACAGGACGCGGGAAAAATTGTTAAAAATGAAGACTGTTCAGCCAAAAGCGGGACGTCTGGTCCCCTTACCCTAGAGTGTATTGTGCTAAGGGAAATAAGTCAGTCAGAGAAAGATAATACCCTATGATTTCATTTATATGTGGGATTTAAATAACATATAAACAGACAAAAGAGAAACAGATTCATAGATACAGAGAACAGACTGATGGTTGCCACATGGTAAGGGGTTTGGGGGCCTGGGTAGAAAAGGTGGGGGATTGAGATGTACAGTTGGGTAGTTGCAAAATGGTCATGGGGATGTAAAATACAGCATAGGGAATATAGTCAATAATATTGTAATAACTATGTTTGGTGCCAGTTGTGTGGTGAAAATACATGGGGACCACTTTGTAAAGTATATGATTGTCTAACCACCATGCTGTATGCCTGAAACTAATACAAAATAACATGGAATGTAAACTGTAATTGGAAAATAACATTTACTCAGAGAGAAGAGAGGTGCAGGGGTGGTTGGGTAGAGATTAAACAAAGACCTTAGATGCATAGGTGTGTTACCTATGGATACAGACAATAGGGTGGTAAAGGTCTGGGGTGGGTCAGGAACTGGGTTGAGGGGGACAATGGGGGGAAAAGATGGGCTTCTGTGATACTCTCAGCAATAAAGATTTTTTTTTAAAAAAAGGAAAAGTAAAATAACATTTAATAAAAATGAAACTAAAACAAACCATGGTATATTCATACATTTAAATTGAATGAACTATT